>LOJH01020292.1:0-13423 GCA_001685095.1 Ellobius talpinus
AAGAAAACCAGCCTACAAACCACAATCCCAGAGAACTTAGACAACAATGAGAACTCTAAGAGAGACTTACATAGATCTAATCTACATGGGAAGTAGAAAAAGACAAGAGCTCCTGAATAAATTGGGAGCATGGGGACCTTGCGGGAGGGTTGAAGGAGGCAGGGGAGAGGCAGGGAGGGGAGCAGAGAAAAATTTAGAGCTCAATAAATATCAATTAATAAAAGAAAAACAGAACAACAAAAAAAGGCATTTCTGTTAGGATACGCCATTCTAGGGCATGTTACTTCCTTGTTGCCTTCTCCCTTTTCCTTGGAGAGTCAGAATATTTCTCCAGAGGACTCCTTCTCTCTGCTGACAGACACAGATACCCTGCTCTGGGCTCTGAGAGAGACACAACATCCTGCTAGGTTTCTGATTGGGAGTGTGAATGGGGTGTGTTCAAAGTCTCTGTGGCAATGGGGACTTTTCCAGGGCAATTGCAATGGCACCTTCATATTGTCACTCCAAATAGGGAGTTTTCAATACCTTACAGTTGGACAGAGTTCCATCATCTCTCTTGGCACCCACACTAGAGAAAAGGTGAGAGACGTAAGTCACTGTGAATAATTTGGAGTCTGCTGAAGGTATTTCTTTACGCTGCTAGGGACCCATGTGTAGCTGTACAGAGCCTGCCTTGCATTGCACAGAGCCACCTTGAGTTGTGCCACCAAATCTTGCTCTTCCCTGGCAATTTTACCTGTCCATCTTCCTTCCTAGGAGTTCCAGTGGACTCTAGAAACCAACAAGTAAGACATTTTTTTTTGAAACCTGCTTTGGGATTAGGCTAAGCAGCCATACTTGAGGACCCGTAGCATCTGGAACAATAATGCTTATGACCTAGTACTCACCCTTGCAATAATGCTTATAGTAAGGGTGAGTACTAGCTGAGTCACACCACTGACCATTTGTGGACTTTACTCTCTGCATTCTGTCCCTGACACCTCATTTCCAGGCAGCCCTTGTGGCTGAGGTGACTTGAGCATTTCCTAAACCTAGACAGACAATGCTGAGAGAATTGGGCACAGGGATTGCCACGGTGGCCTCCTGTAGTAATGCTTGTCACATGGGGCCTTCTAGTGGCTGGTGCCCTCTTTGTTTAAACATTTCCTCATAGCATCATGGCTAATAAGCATTGACATTCTCAACCAAGCCATTATGCTCCTATTCTGGAGGTTTACGGCCTTGGTTGGCTAAATTCCTTTTTGCTTTCTGTACTTCAGCCTTGTCCTCTAAATGCTTTCTGTTTCATTATGGCTGACATGAGGATGAAATGCATAAATACGTATAAAAGCACTTTGCAGGGAGTCACAAAACTCACTGGCCATGCTGCCTTATGTATATTTGCTCTTTCCCCCTTTGTACTTGCTTCCTAGCTTTGATATTAATATAGCATGCTGTAAAACAGAAGCTCACATTGCATCATAGCATCATGGGTAATAGATAATAATCTCACCTATTCAGACATTACTCTGGGGCTGATTTGTTGATGGCCTGCCCCCCACCCCATGGTGGTACTCTGTGAGGAAGAAGACCTATACATCCCTTGCCCTGTGCAGTGGCAGCATCCCTGAGTCAATGGGATGTCTAGTCTTCGGACCTGATGTTAGAGGCACTGTCATAAAAAACATTTCAAGTTTGTACCCAAGGTGCACGCCTCTCAGAATGTCCTGTGTAGTTACAGAATCCTGTTCTAAGGCCCCCATGGGAAGGATTTCCAACTGTGACCCAGTTCTTTAATCCCAAATGAGATGAAACTAGAGGCTAAAGTATGGTGTGTGCCCTTCCAATATGTGCACGGTTGACATCTCCCAGTGACCACCAATAATCAGATTTTATTTATGCATGACACCCTTTGGCAAGAGGTAGGCTGGTTATAACATCTGTTTGACCTTGACATGCTCTTTAAAAGTCGTGACAAGCTGAAGGTCCTGTGTCACAGGTGAGGGGTGAAGGTCACTGTGGTGTGACCCAAGCCAGATCGCTCATTTACAACTGTCAGGTTCCTTTCGGCAAATGTTGGTGGCACCCAGTAGCCTCAGCCTCAGCCCCGCATCTCAAGTATGTATTTTATGTGCTGAAACTGTGCCCCACCCCACTGCTAAAATCCTATATTGAAGCCCCAGTACCTCTAGCATTGGGAGACAAGGCTATTGGGGGCAGACTCTAATCTGCTAAGACCTCTGTAAGAAAAGGAAGTTATTTACAAACCTGCATAGAATGAAAGACCCTGGTGAGGCCCGGGGGACCCTAGTGAGACCTTAAGGGGACCTTAGTGAGACCTAGGGGGACCCTAGTGAGACCTTGGGGGGACCCTAGTGAGGTCTTGGGGTCCCTAATGAGGCCTGGAGGATCCTAGCAAGGCCCAGGGGGACCCTAGTGAGATCTGTGGAGAACCCTAGTGAGACATTGGGGGACCCTAGTAAGGCCCTGGGGGACCCTAGTAAGGCCCAGGAGAACCCTCATAAGGCACAGGAGGACCCTAGTGAGACCTTGAGGAGATCCTTGTGAGGACTGGGAAGACCCTAGTGAGGTCTGGGGGACCATAGTGAGACCTGGGGAGACACTACTAAGTCTAGGGAGGACCTAGCCTGGGAGAATCATAATGAAGCCAAAGGAGGACCCTCATGAGGCCTGGGTGGCCTAGTGAGTGCCACCCCCAAGCTCAGGAAGGAGGCCTCTGAATTTGCTAACTGGTGACTCCTTGATCTTGGACTCCTGACCTCAAGAAAGTGAGAAATAAATTCCGACTTAGGCCAGCCCAGCTAATAAGCATTGTTTGGGAATCCCGGGCATACCAACTCACTCCTGAAGATGGGCAGTGGCATTCCAGTGACCCCTGAAGGGTAGGGTCATTCCAATTTGGTCAGTTCAGGAGAGCCTGGATTCTGCACCCACAGCTGTCCCCACCACACTCAGTAGGAAAAGCCTACTGAGACATCTGTATTTCTAGAAACAGATTGAGCCGTCCCCAGACAGAACCTGTGTCTTGGCTCTCATCTCTGTGCTGCCGCATACCCGCATTCCCAAGTGTGTGCACAACTTTGCTACCTTCCTTTGCTGGCTACTTAGAAAAGCACACAGACTCTCTGTGTCCAAGGAGCAGTTGACTCCAAGAGTTTAGGCCTCTGCTTCAAAGGGCACAGATGCTGAAGGTGCTTCAGCAGTAATGTATTTCAGAATCGATGAGTGGATTCCTGCTATTTCTGGAAGCTTATGTGGAGAGTCCAATCAATTCCTGGCAGCCTTGCATCTTCTTAGCATCCATTATAGATTACCTCTGGGCAAGTGCAGAGCGCTTTGCCCTGCTCATCTGCTGTGCAGGAGCCGCTGACTTCCTCTTCCAGATCTCCTGGTTCTTGAAGATGCTTGCTGGCAGGCTGATGTTCCTGGACCCCTAGACAGACCCACCTGCACCACAGGCTGGGTCCCCGGGTAGAACTGGGCTGAGCAAAGTACACATGAACCACCCAAGTCATGCAAACCAGATGGGGACCTGCTTTATTTTATTATTTTATTTTTACAAATGATCTGACTCCTCCTTCGGTTTTAATTCTTGCCCTTCTCCTTTCCTAGCTCCACCTGGACTTCTTGTGCTGCTTCCTTTATGCTGCCAGAGTTATAAAATAAAAATATAAAACACACGCTTCAATTCAGATGAAAAACAACGAAACAATAGCCAGGTGTGGTGGCACACACCTGTCAGCTTAGTATTCAGGAATCAGAGGCAGGTGGATCTCTGGGAGTTCCCTGCTAGGTAGGGATACATAGTGTTACACTATCTGAAAAAAATAAGATAAAAAATTCAACAAACAAGTAATAGAACAAGTATGGAGCACATGTGGCCATACTTACATATAAAATAGTCATGGAGTTTAAAGAGTGTACTTTTTATCTGGCAGTCTTAGGACATGTTTATGTTTTCTGAATATGTATGTTTATCTGTCTACAAAGTATCTCCTTTACAGACTTGTTTCTTTTCTACGCCATAAACCCAGGATTCATCTCCTCATCTGTATGTTCTGGGGAAGGTAATAACGTCTCTCCTTTATTTAAGTTTATACATTGCTTTTTCTGTTGTGGATTATGTTACTTGAGACCACTGGTCGGACTTAATCAGGTTTGGTTTCCCGCACCCACACAGTGGCTCACAACCATCTCTAACTCCAGTTCCAGGGGATCGATACTGCTTCTGCCTTTCTCGGGCACCAGGCATATTCATGTCGCATACACACAAGCAGGCAAAACACTCTGACACATAAAATAAAATAAAGAACTAAAGAACCAGGCTGGCCTCAAACTCACAGAGATCCGCCTGCCTCTGCCTCCTGAGTACTGGGATTAAAGGCGTGCGCCACTTGACTTTTGTGGGTTTGGTTTGGTTGTTTGTTTTGAGGGGGCAAAGTTGGTTTGGTTTTTATTTGTTTTTGCTTGTTTGTTTGGTTGTGTTGTTTTGTTTTGTCTTGGTTCTTTGAGACAAGGTCTCACTCACTATATAGCCCTGTCTGGTGTGGAATTATCTAGGTAGAACAGGCAGGTTTCAAACTTTCAGAGATTCCTTGGCTCTGCCTCCCAAGGACCAGAAGTCACTATACTGTGCGCGTGATTTCATTTCCAATAGCCTTTATCCTTACAGGAGTTTCAGTTCTTAGCAAAACTGAACAGAAAGTAATGTTCCCACATACTTCCCCCAAAGACTTATCCCCCACAATAAAAAACAGATTTTTCACCAAATGCTTAAAGATTCTTCATTTTTCAAACCACTCTTTTGATGGTGTCATTGCTCAGAATGAAGAGAAAAATTACCAAAGATTGTGATTCTTAAAGATGTTTATGTGATGGTGTTCTGAAGAGAATGCCTTACATTCATATTACAACATTGTCTTATTTTCTGCCAGTACAGTGTAGTTATTGAAATGAAATTAACTATGCTACAGGTCGGAGGAGTAGCTGGCAGGCCAAGGGCAGCAGCTACTTGACTGAATTAATGTTCTCGTCCTTAAAGCATCTAGGATAGCAGGATGCCTCTTGGTCTTTTCATCTTCCAAAGCAGGGCTGTACCTGCTTCCTTCGTGGTGAAACTCACTGGGCTCACAAAGAGGCAGGGATCCATCTGCCTAAAGAAACGACAGCACAGCAGTACCTCCAAGGTTATGGCAGTCAAGGTTGCATCAGCCCACGCCACGCCAATCGCAGAGAGCCCCAGTCAGCAGACCTAATTTTAGGAGGTGCAAGACAGAAATACAGTTGAGAGGAACAAACTAAAAATAATTCCTCACTAATCCTTGCAATTCACATCCTCAGACTGAATGCGTTCATTTAAGCAGACGGGGTCCTTGCCATGGCTGGCATGATGACCTCACGAGGAGCAGTGGGACCCACGTTCTGTTTGGAGCCCCTGCAGCTGTTGTGACTGTCCACTTCTGTCCTCTTAAAGTGCTGGCATCCAGCTAAACTGATGTGACTTTATTTTCAGGAGGGTTAGCAGCAACCCTGTTTTGTTAAAAATAATATTCAAGGAGCAGCATGAACGAGAGCCTGTTATGTGAGGCATGCCTCTGAGGTACCTCCAGGCCTCTTCTGGCGTTATCATGGAGAATATTTTCATTTTTTATTCACATTGTATTTATCACATTGAAGAACAAATTTGGTTTGAATTTTGGAGTTTAACATGTACTAAGTACTGGAATGGTGGCTTCAGACATCATTTCTGTCTCAAGGGACATACTTGAAGGGACTGATGCAGGTCAAGATGGGTACAGCATCCAAACAGTGGCTTTGGGTTGTGAGTAAGATGTTGTCTCCGAAAGTGTCTTTACCTTCTGAGCCATCTCACCAGCCCTGTTGCTCTTATTATTTTGAAGCACAATCTATTGATCATCTTTTGACCGGATGCTATGAGACTCTCCACCTCTTAGACCATCCTCGCACTCCTCCCTTCCGTCTTCCTATCATGAGGCTTTCGCTGCTCTGCTCCTCGCTTCCTTTGTGGTGCTCTGCCATGTAAGCACGGTACTGTGTTAGTCACACGTTGCTCTGACACATCCCTCACTCAAACAATGGTTTCATGGTTGGCTTGCTCTGTCGCTGGAGCCCTAGGAGAGGAGGAGCATCATGGTGGGAAGAGAGTATGACAAGGCAAAGAGGCTCACACCACGGTGGCCTAGAAGTAGAAACAGAGACAGAAAGCGGCAAGACACAAAGTATTTCTTCCAAGGAAAACCTCCCAGTGACCTACTTCCTCCAGTCGGGACTGAACTCCCAATATTCCCAATCGTCTCCCAAGACACTATCAAATATAGAATCCATCAATGGATTAACCTGTTTATAAGGTCAGAGCCCTCATGCCGCAGTTACTCCTCCATCTCTTGCCTGGGAGTGTTGTTAGCATTGGAAACCCAGCTTTCTGTGATAACACTACGCCTGTGCTGTTTGCCTCAGCATTGACAATACGCCTTGACTCTGCTACGCAGAGTGCAGTTACTGGTGCCTTTACCACGGGTCCATCTCTCTTTTCTCTTTCATTTGCTGACTTTTCTCTGCCACATTTTTACTTCATTTATATATTTCAAGTTCTATAGAGTAAGATTGACTTTCACAGGAGAGGGTGACAGCTCTGTGTGACAGCACACATAGAGATTTGTGCCCTCGCCACTATCAATCAGACCACAGTTTAGTTCTAGCCCCCTCCAGAACTGCCCCTTACTACCCCTCTCTAGTCACACACTTCTTACCCAGTTGCTGGGTATGGTCCCACATTTTGTTAATCCAGCCCCTGCGGAAGGGTGTTTGGGCAGTTTCCAGTTGTTTCCGCTGCTCCTGTTCCTTTGCTTCTTTCTGTAAATTCAAGACCCACCATGCCAATGCCTATTTTTAAATCTTACTGGGCTTTGACTGGAATTGCACTGAATCTATACATTGACCTGTTCTCTTTACTACATCGTGTCCTCCAGCGGACACCATGCACATCTTCATTGGTTTCGTTCTTCCTTTCATCAGAATTCTATGGCTTTTAGAGCCCATACCCTGTGCATAGTTATATGCATTTCTTTTATACTTAGAAGTATTTTGAATTGTTTTTGAATATTTGATTTCCGGTTGTTTGTCCCCGGTTTACAGAGTCGTGCTCGGTTTCAGTGTACTGGCCCAGTAAGCGATGACCTTGCCGACTCACCTCCTAGATCTAGCTGTTTTCTGCAGAGACTGTCATGCAGCCTGTGAACTGGTAGCTTTATCTCTCTCTTTCCTACTGCCCTGTTGCTTGTTGCTCTCTCCCAGCTGACTGTGAGCACTAGGATTACCTTTGTGATATTAAAGAGATGAGAGGGAAGAGTCTTGCTTTGTGCCTAGCAGCAGGAAGCTACCTGGGAATGAACTCCCCCTTCTGTTCTGTTTGCAGAGAGCTCTTATCATGAAAGAATGTTGAATTTTGTTGAGTTTTGTTTGATATCTTTTCATAATCAATTGATGTGATGGTATGATTTTTTTCTTCATCTTTACACTGTTAATATGATGGGTTTGAACGACTGGCAATGTATACAAACACACACACTCACACGTGCTGGCCTCTATCAACTTCTTCAGTGTTTAGGATTTAAAAATATCTGCCTTCTGTTGTGTGGTCATATTTGAGTGTTTCCGGCTTTGACTCTAAAACGGTCTCTGAGAGTTTGAAAATCCATGAAAAACATTATTTTCAGGATTATGAGGTATAAACAGGTTTCTTATGAAGCCACTTGGGCTTGTATGATTGCATTTGTCCCACTTTGAGACCAGCATCTGCTTCACCTATATTCATCCTGTACCTTCTTCCTTTCTCTATCAAGTGACTCAAAGTTAGTGCCTATCTCAGAAGACAGTTTCTCCCTTTTCCTGGGGTGTGAGGGTCTTCTTTATTTTTTGTTTTCAGAGGCAGAGAAGAGGGCAGACATACTCTTTTTTTGGCGCTGGGCAATCATCCAGCTTTTCCCATACTCCCTTGCTCAGGACGGACCCCATTTCCCTCTGGTTTGAACTAGCTGTTCCAGAAACTAGCGCAGCTGTCATCCAGGACCTTCTTTTTTGGAATGGGAATCACAAGCTTTAAAACATGAAAAGGTGGGAGTCTGTTGGAAACTAATAGAAGGTGCTGATATTAATAGCCAACATCCACTGAATAATTACTAAGTGCCATGCACAAAATCATTGCACAGATTACTTCATTAAATCCTCACCACAGTACGTGTAGTTGTTGTTATTATTCTCTTCCCTGTTTGCAGGTAAGAAAATGGAGACTTGAAGGCATTAGATAAGTTGCCAAGGTTATACCACTAATACACAGTAGATCTGGATCCCACTTGACATGGTGGGACTGTAACCCAGTGGGTTACAAAACAAAACAAAAGGACACGAATGTAGGAGAAGGTTGTAGGAAGAAGGAAGGTCGATGGTTCATTCAAACCAAGAGAGGATGTTTTGGGTGCCAAGTCAGGAAGGATGGCCTCTATGCTTCATTGGCAGGGCCCCAGAACCTGAGCGAGAGCCAAGTAAAGGTGTCAGCCAAGTAATGGAGCAGAGGCCTTATGATCTCCAAAGGGGCCTGGGGAAGGTTCTGGGATGGAGGAGAAGCATATGGTCTCTCTTTGGGCAAATCTGGGAGTCATTGTTCCTCAAGGATCCAGTCCATGCCCAGCCCTAGTAGCTTCTTTTGGGTGGACATGCAAAGAAAACGTGATTGGGGTTAGGTGGGGTATAAATCTATCTACAGTATCATGATACTTCTTAAACTTCTTAGGAATTTTGTCATCCCACCCCCTTGGTTATTTTTTTCCCACTTCTGACTCTTTCCCTGTAAGTGATATTCATAAACCCTATCATTTCCCAGGCTAGAAGCCATATAAACATTGCAGCTTGCCTGCAACCAGCAAGGAGGCATGAGAGGAGAACTGGAAAGAGGCAGACCTGCAAGGCTGGCACTTGAGAACTGTGGGTTACCTGACAAGGGAGTGTCGGGTGCAGGAAACTTTCAGCACAGAGTATCAGCCCTCGCGGCACAGCGTAGGGTTACTCTCTGCACTTTCCATCCAGTGCTCACACCCCTCCTGGCTGCTCACACCCCTCCTGCCTGAAGCATCTGACACACTCATTAGGCAGTTCTCGGAGCCAGTAACTCAGTATTGACTGTCATTTCTGGCACTGGCCGAGCCCTTGCACTTAGTACCTATGGCCCAAGGGTCTCTGAAGCTTTCCCCGCCCTTCCTGGTCCTTCTCCTTTCCTTCTGATGCCTTATACCTGCTGACTCCTTCCCGCTCCTGTTCTCCCATTGCTTGTGAAGCAACATTCCCTGGTCCCAGGCCAGAGGGTAATTGTCCCAGCCTTAGGTCTGCCTTGCATTTCTTGGGTGATGTCATTATGAAAGGACTGAGCATCTTGGCATTAAGAGAACCTGGCTTCCCTGGCTTATCTCTCAGTTCTATACTTCTAGGAAGTAAAACCCGTTTCATGTCTGGGCCTTTTCCATAAACTGGACTTTGTACCTACAGTCACACACTACGTTACCATGACAAGTTCCTCAAAGGCCCCTGAAATGAGACACACAGAGCCCTTGCGATGATGCCTGGACCACATGAACAAAGAGAGGGAACCAGGTCTCTGTAAAAGCTTGGTTGTTTCACATGAAAGAGAAAGGATGCAGAGAGCCTTGAGCTTCAGTTAGGAAACACCCCTGCCAGGAGGAGAGATGCTGGAATGGTGAGTGCTTGAGGACCAAATCAGCTGGGAGGGAGCCGTGCTTCTCATTGGCAATATGTGTGACATGATGTTCCCAAGAGAATAAAGCCACACCTATGCATTCTACCAGGCTGATTGCAGAGAAGGGTGTGTGAGAGATGTCTGTCATTGTGCAGAGCTGCAGTGAGTGGTACAGCTTGGAAACCAAATTATCTCTGGCCACCACTAGTCCCCTTAAGGTCATTTGTTCTACACCTTTCTGTTTGACGTAGCATCCTTGTGGCTATCAGGCAAGAGTCTTTGGGGGATGGCCAAGCAGATCCCTAATTTCCACCCACTCAAAGGCATAGACTGCCATCAGACAATATCAGAAGCCTGCAGCTGAGACTCCCCGCTTAGCCATAACCCACTGATGTCCCCATCCATATCTTTGAAAGATGCCTGACTTAGGGTTTTCTTTGTTCTGCTGTTATAAGAACATCTTGGAACTGTTGCCATATTGGGATGTGACATTTGGGGTGACCTGGCCTGTGTTCTAGAGCTATGCCCACTATATTTGGCTCCAGAATAAATTCCTATTCTCTTTGAGGTGAGAACTGGTTTTGCATTGACATACTTTTTGTCTTAAAGAAAAATAAGAAACCTTGCCCACTTTAGAGGTGATGTTCAAAGCGTGGATTGTTTATTAGCTACTCTTGCCTTGCTTTCAACTCTTAGCCTAGGGAAATTTGGTTCTCTTAATTGTTATTAAATTTTCATTCAGATCCAACATAAGTTTTTAAATAAAATTTTCCCATAACTTAAATTTTATTCTTAAATCCCAGGAACATTGGCATCATTGAAAAAGAGAGTGGTTTCAAATTGAATTTGCACTTCTAGGGGTAGAACATTCTAGAAATATGTCTTAATCACTGTGCTATTGCTGTGAAGAGACACCATGACCAAGGCAACTCTTATGAAAGAAAGCATTTAATTGGGGCTACCTTATAGTTGCAGAGGTTTCATCCATTATCATCATGGTGGGGAACATGGTGGCATGCACGCATTGGAGCAGTAGCTGAGAGCCACATCCTGATCTGTAGGCAGAGAGGCAGAGAGAGCCAGGGCCTGGCTTGGGCTTTTGACACCTCAAAACCTACCCCCAACCTACACACTTCCTCCAGCAAGGCCACACCTCTTAATCCTTCTAATCCTTTCAAATAGTGTCACTCCCTGGTGACTAAACATTCAGATATATGAGCCTTCAGGGGCCATTCTTAGTCAAAGCAACACAGAGTACAAGTGAGAAGACCCTGGGGAGTCAGGGATTTGAGATAACCTCAAAGGTCGTTGGTTTTCTCCCACACCTGCTTGCTTTCTGAAAACGGACAGGCTGGGTCTGTGGAGTCAGGCTCAAGGCTCTGGGTTATACAGAGTTAGTTAGAAAAATTCCTACAGCTAAACAGACAAAACAAACAAACAAAACCCTGTATTTTCTGGTCGCAGGAAAGGAAGAACATAGTTTCTGAACTTAATAATGAGAATTTTAGAGAATTTTAATTCCAAAATGAATTCTAAGTCCCTTCAGTATGAAATATTTGAAAAGTAGTAAGATACATGTTGGGGATAGAAAGAATAGCAGTAACTAACTGTGGAGGGAGGAAAATTCAAGGCATGTGCAGATAGGGCCAGCAGTCCAAATATTCCAGAGCCACAGGTTCAGAAGGGCATGAGACACATAAAGAGATTGGATTTTAGACAAAAATATATGGCTATTTCCACTGATGAATGAACTTATAAATAGTTCATGGGACTTGAGGGTAAATAGAAAATTGCTCAGTTACTAATATAATGTGTAAACTAATGTGTTTTATGACCTCATCTGGGAATGGTGGTAGTGCTGCTGCTGCTTATGGGTAAACATGGGAGCCCAGGCAGGAACATGAATGTTTTACTCTGAGTGAGATGGAAAGCCGTTGCAGGTCATGTGTGAGGTGACATGATCTGGGTGGCAGGTGCTCTGCTGAGGGTAGGAACACAGAGCTCTGCTTCTGCCCTCCAGGAGCCGGAGGCTCCTTGGGAAGAGTGCCAAGAGACAAGTCTAAAAAGTTCAGAGAGAGTTCAAGTCAGGGTCTGGAGGTGAGCTCCTTGGTGAAATGGAACATTTGGGCTGGTCCCTAAGGGCCTTGGGCTGCAGTGGGTTTGAGCTGAATTCCCAAGAGCAGTGGGGAGACAGAAAAGAACTGTGTGGAGGAGTGTGGCATGGCCAACTGTGTGCCCCTGGTAAAGGTCCCTCTGACTGCTCTGTGGAGGAGAGCAGGGCAGCAAGCGTGAGAGCTTGCTTTATGACACAGCCCACAGGAGACAAAGAAGGAGCCTGTGAAGAATGGGCAGCCTGGAATGGGGCAGAGAAAGAAGCCCTGTCTAGTCAGCAGAGATAGTCTTTTACGGGGTAAGAAACAGGCCAGGTCTCACCTGTATCCTGCAGCAACGGGAGGCTCATCCTGTATCTCCAAGTTAGAAGCACGCAAGTACACTGTGCTCGTGTGTTCTTGGTGTGGATATCAGGTGTACGTGCAGCTTAGACAGTCCATTGATTCTGCTCATGAATTTGAAATGCAATTTGGAATTCTAAAAATGAAACATGAAACTGTGATGGCAAAACGCCTCGTTCTTGAACAACATGACTTATATACCATTTGGAGTGCAGAGAACGCTGTGTCAGACCTGGTGTGGGAGAGTGGTTTGTTTCCCCCCTAAGGATATTTCAGTCTCTCTCCTGGATGCAAAGTTCCCTGTGTTCTTCTACACAAAAAGCGTGGCAGCGGGTACGAGGCAGTGCTATTCTAGCTGTCCTAGCCATCCAGCCTTAGCAATGAACTACTGAGGCTGCTGAGACCTGTCTACCTGCAAGTCTGCGGATGCTGTGGATGCTGGTGTAGCCAAGGGCTGGGGTAACGTGCTGGCCCATGTACCTGGGAACCTGTGCACTCCTCTTCAGTTTAACAGCCATAAGGGAAAAGTCTGAAATCTGACATCTGCAGGAAAGTGAATGGAATTGGAATCCTTGGGTTAAGGGGCAGGGGATGGGGGTGGGGATAGACTCAGAAACACAAACACCGCATGCACAAGCTTTGTTTTAAATGCAGAACCTAGATTTAAATTTGCCTGTGTATGTGAGGATGGGTCATAAAATTACAGAAGACTTCATCAGAAGTAGGTAGAGACTTGAAGGGAGTGGGAAGAGGACAAAAGGAAGACGTTAATGAAATACTTGTGGTCTGAAAGCAGAAAGAAGGCTACGGGTATGGGGGAACCAGAAAGAGAAAACCAGGAGGGCAGGGAAGAGAAACAGGAAAGGGGCTGAATAAGAACAAAACATGTATGAACATGCCATAATTAAACCTTTTACTTCATATACTAGATTGAAAAAAATTAAAATGATTGGTTTTAGATAATCTTTAAAAGAAATACCTGGCTTGATCTGGGTCAAGCAATGACTTTTTCCCTCCTTCATACATGAATACATTTTATATTTATCAAATCCATTCCTCATTTCCCACCTTCAGCTTTCCCTAACTTTTTCCCATCCCCATCTTCCTTACAGTTTTATGTCTCTCCACCCTCCATAAATAGATAGGTGATAATAGATAGATAGACAGACAGACAGACAGATAGATGATAGATAGATAGATAGAT
>LOJH01020294.1:7774-20815 GCA_001685095.1 Ellobius talpinus
AGCCACCATGTGGTTGCTGGGAATTGAACTCAGGACCTCTGAAAGAGCAGGCAAAGCTCTTAACCACTGAGCCATCTCTCCAGCCTGATTTATTTATTTTTTATTGAGAGTACCTTCAAACTCACCATGCCACTGAGGAAGACATTGAATTCCTGATCCTCTTGCCTCTATCTTGGGCATACCGCCTTTGTTTATGTGGAGGGGGTCAAACCCAGGCAAGAACTCAACAATTTGACCAGGGGCTGAATACATTTCACTCACAAGGCAGACAGGAATTAGGGGGCTTAGGGGGAGCTGTAGCGGGTTGATCGTGACTCTCAGGATATGTGTCCCTTGATGTCATCTTATCTGGAGTAGGAGGCTTTGTATCATAGAGGTAATTAAGGTTAGGGGCAGCAGAGTTAACAGAGCTCGCTGAGGGCTCTGACTTCACAGATAGAGCCAGGACCTATGGGAGCTGCAAGCCCCCAACGCCCTCACCCCGTCTCTCGTTCCATACCTGGGCCAGAGCGCAGGCACTGGAGAGCAGCCAAAAAGAACAGTCAGGACAGAGTGGGCACATGTCAAAGCCATCGGAACTGTGGCACAGCTCCTGCCTGTGGGGTGTAGATGTGGTTCCAGGGACCGAAGAGCTGCATCCCCTCCCAAGTCAGCCCCACTCCTCCCCTTCACACTGTCACTGCTCTTCCAGCCCAAGAACTTTGGGTTATTGTTTTATTTTTGAGACAGGGTCTCATGTATCCCAGGCTGGTCTTGAACTTGCTATGTAGCTGAGGATTCCTTGAATTTCTGATGGCCCTGTCTCCATCTCCTGAGTGCTGGGATTGCAAGTATATGCACCACCACATCTGGCTTCTGAAGGGCTGGGACCAAAGCCATGGCCTCGTGCATGCCAGGCAGACACTCCATCGGTTGAGCTACATCTCCAACCCCACCATCATTTCTTTAAAAGGCAGTTGTTTTTGAAAATTTGCAACAATGATAATGAAAGATAACTTTGGATGTTCAGGTACACAATAAAATAAAACACGAAGCCAGTTATTACAGGAAAAGCCTACACTATCCTAAGGACAAAAGACTAAGTGTCAGTACCAGCCTGGGGACACCCCTGACAACCTGTCATCATCCTAGGGACACCCCAACAATCTGTTATCCTGGGGCACCTCTGTCTACTGGTGTCAGCCTGAGGTATCTCTGTCCAGTCTGCCTTCTAGCCACGTCTTTGGGAGAGCAGGCTGTGCTTAGCACATACCTCCACTCTACACAGAGCCTGGTGCTTGGGAATCCCATGGTCACACAACCTAATGAGGCACAGGAAACCTTGGGAGCCAAGGTAAGAGGGACACTTACGTTGGTATGTCTGAGGACACCAGGAAACATCCCACCAGGAACACCACTGTGCCTACCACTGCTGCAGGCAGGAGCCAACCCGTGTAAAACCCTGCAGAGGGAATGCCAAGGGTACAGCAGTTAGAAATTGGGTGTGCCCTAGGGATGTGTTTGCTTTATGGGACCCAGAACCTCTAGAAGGATACTGAGAGACATGGGAGTCTCCCCTGGCTTTAGCTTGACTCTAAGCATCTATCCTCAACTCTCTCACCATGTTGACTTAGTAGCAATGTCTCCCTGACTCCATCCCACTGGGTACTTTATCTCCTGATACCCATTTCCAACCAACTGCTCACCGGTATCTTTCTGAGAGGCTCAGCATGCATTGCAGTTTGAGCCCCAGTGAAGGTGTGGGTCATTCTAGACCTACCCTTACCCCATGCCCCACTAGGGTACCATCTTAATGGACCACACCCTGGTCCCCTGATGTACTCCACATCCATCAAATGTGTATTTACCTGATTCCTGTGGGGTCAGTCCAGACCCCAGTCAAGTGTCCTGGTCCCTAATGACCCTGTGAGGCCAGGAAGACACCTATAAAATGTCTCTGTCTGGAGCCTGGATGAAGAGTCCTTCTCACGCCCCCCAGAAGTCCTCCAGCATAGCCATACTGGAAAGGCAAATCTCAGGATGGGGAAGGAGGGTCAGAGGCAGATCCCAGAGAGGGCAGCTAGGCTCAAGGGTGCCAGCCTGACTGAGACCAGCAGAGAATGGCTTGGAGTAGACTTCCCCATAGGAAAGGCATTCCTGGGGGAGCTTCCCAGAAGGGAAAAGGTGCTAGCTGGGGGTTGAGAGGATCCCACAAACTAGCAGCCTAGTGTTGTTGTGGGATATTTGTACACTGTGTGAAAATGTATTTCTGGGGGCTGGAGAGATGGCTCAGTGGTTAAGAGCACTGGCTGCTCTTCGAGAGGACCAAGATAAGATTTGATTCCCAGCACCCACATGGCAGCTCACACCTGTCTGTAACTCCTGTTCCAGGGGATTTGATATGATACTTTCACACCAATGCACATAAAATAAAGTTAAAGTATTTTTAGAAAAAGAAAAATGTATTGCTGTGATTGGTGTTATAAAAAACTGAATGGCCAATAGCTAGGCAGGAGGTATAGGCAAGACTTCTGCATAGAGAGAACTCTGGGAAGAAGGCGGAGTCTATAGCCCAGTGCAAGGGAAGCAACATAGTACACAGAGAGAAGGTAATAAGCCACACAACAGAACACAGATTAAAATAAATGGGTTAACTTAAATTATAAGAGCTAGTGCAACAAGCATAAGCTAAGGACGAGCTTTCATGTTTAATACTAATTTAGTCTCCGTGTCATTATTTGTGAACTAGCAGTCCAAAGAAAAGTCCATCTATATGGTGTCTTGTTTTATTATCAGGGGAATAAGGTCTGGCAGCAGAATTATCCCAGAGAGGAGGTTATCATAACACAAAGACCTTGCAGAAAGACAAGACTCACCAAGCCAGGCGAAGTAGAGAGCCACCTTCTCCCCGAAGTACATACGCACGTGGTCCAGTGGCTGGTACTTGCACCACTTGCTCCAGCGAGCCCAGTACTGGTGTAAGACTTGGCGCTGGGTGAGACCCAGGACCTGGGAGTTCTCTGGTACTGCAGAGATCGGGCCCTGGGAATAAGAGGCCGTTGGGCTGGGCTTCTCCATGCTGTTTTCACCTCTGCCCACTAGTCCTCCCACAGGACACTTCTGGGAGGGGGAACTTCAGTGCTGACCCAGACCCACAATTCCACCTTCCAGCGAGAGCACATGGCACAGATCCCAGGGGATGGTGTAAGGAGAAAACACCATCACACTGGGGGAGGGGCCAAAAGATGTCTGAAGAGAAATGAAGAGTCAATGTTCCCTTGACTCCTGGGACTGCTGAATGTCCAAGGCACTGAAAGAGCTGGTCAGGACAGTAACTGGGGTGCAGGTCGACCAACAGTGCTGCCAGGTCTGGCACATATGCTGTGTGCCACCCAAGCTATGATCCACTCCTCATGCACCCAGTTCAGTTGACGTGAAGAGTGATGCCCGTGCAAGACGTGTGTGTGTGTGTGTATGTGTTTGTGGGGGGTGCCTGACATTTCTACACCCACTTTAACTTCATGATGTCAAGTAGTACTGTCCGCATGACTTCATGAGCACGCATGACTCAAGCCCTTTTGAAATTGCTCTTCAGTGTCCCCTGAAGGCTGCAGAAAAGCTGGGGCCTGACCTACACATGGGATGCATAGCAATGATAGAATGAGTGTTGGGAGCACCAGACAGCTATTACAGTGAGTGTCTCCCTGCCTCTGCCCCAGATTGCCCAGCTTCAGGGTAGAGAGAAAGGTGCTGGAGACCTTCCTATCTTTCCTAGTGAGAGACACTGCCCGAGAAACCCAGTCTTAGTACCCAAAGTGGGGACCTGGTATATTTGCCAGGGACCCTCAGCAAGGACAGGGGACCAAGCTGAACCTTCAGCCTCCAACACTGGCTACTTCACATTACAAGGCTATGCATTTGGTATTCCCCACTCCTGTCCTGTGGTAAGGTGGGGGAACTCACAGTCCACCCTGGCTCAACCCCAAGCCCTGAGACTCACGTCATGCAGGGGGAAGGCGGCGCTGAAGGCACCATCTGCCAGCAGCTGATCGATCCCAAAGAAGCATTTCTTCTCGTGGCCGTATTGAGTCTTGGCCAGGATCTCAAACAGCTGTGGGATGGGTGGAGGATAGTGCCTATCACTGGTCATGTGACAGCACAGTAGGGAGACCCATCCTGGTGCTGAAACCTTGGATGACCTCTTATGGCCCCCAGTGACAGATAATGATATTGATGGAGTGTCCCCAAGGCCTTGAGACCCAGGTGCTATGTCACAGCCACAGCTGCGTGGCCACATCGTAGGGATAACAATCAGTCATTTTCCCATCTTACAAACCCAGAAGGCTTTGGTCGCAAACTCCTTAGAGTTCAGCCTAGGTTCGAATCTGGGCCTGGTCATGCATGGCTTGCGTGGACCCCTGTTCTAGTAGGATCAGCTCTGTTAGGATACCTGTCTGGGGTGGGAAACCTCTGCCTTGGTGGCCATGGCAGCAGTGGCCTTTGGTGGTCATAAGCTGTTGGACCACACCTCCTAGCACAGTGGTCCTCAGCCCTCCTAATGCCATGGCCTTTTACTACAGTTCCTCACATTGTGGTGACCCCAACCATTAAGTTGTTTTCATTGCTACCTCATAACTAATTTTTATTGTTATGAATTATAATGTAAATAGTTGTGTTTTCTGATGGTCTTAGGCAAGTCCTGTGAAAGGGTCATTTGACCCCAAAGGGGTTGAGACCCTAGGTCGAGAAACACTGTCCTAGTGCCTCAGACCTGCCCCTGTAGCCTAGTTTTGACAGATTAGCTTAGGGTATACTGAGACCTCTTGCTTGTCTGTTCTGGCCAGCCAAGAGGATCACCCCCCTCACCTGGGCCTGGTGCCTTACCTGCCTGTCCCAAAGGTCCATAAGCATGTATTGTCCTGGGCCTCAGATTGTGGAGGGTACTGGATAGAGAGCTGGCCTTCACCTGATTGAGTGCAGTCTGGACGTGCCCCACCCCCACGGTCCTGCATGCAGGCCATATCCTCCCTCTCTGCAGCAAGAGCAGGGCAGCCTCTCAGGTTTCCACCCTCTGGCTACAGGGAGCTTATGGTGGCCGTGAGGATGTCAGGGTCCGTGGTTGGGATATGTCAACCTTTCTGGGCCTAGTCAGATTAGGGGCTGCAGCAGAAACACTCCACTTACAATCTGGTGCCTCTTGGTACTGGTGAAGAAGGTGTCCTGGTTGCCACTTCCAAGGAACCTGCAGGGGTGAGGACAGTTTAGAGGTTTGAGAGCATTGGAATTTTTGCCACACATCCGTTAGTAAAGCCACAGGAGCAGACATGGCGGAGAATAGTATGTGCACACAGAGTCTGCGCAGAGGCCGAGGAGTATACACCAGGCCAGATAAACTCAGTTCTCGTTTTTGCCTTTTCTTTTCCTCAGACAGGAGGTCACGACAGATGCTACGCAACACACACATGAAGCAGGGGAAAAGCAGACAGTTCGTATAGAGGACAAGGCCCTGAGCAGAAGGTTAGGCCCACTAAGAAGCCTCTAGCACATCTGCTCTGAAGTTTGTAAACAAGAGCTAAATAAAGGCACAGGAGGAGGGTCAGTGGTCACAAAAGTCCTGAGTGCTTCATTAGTGGAGGCAGCCATGGTTAAGGCTAGGACTGCAGGCTTTGTGTGGTCACACAATTGCTCTGTCCAGTCATGAATGTGACGGGACTTCTCTGTCTCTCTCTCCAGTCAGGGAAGGTGTGATGGCGGTGTCTGCTGACCTGGACATTGGAACAGAGCAAGGAATGCTGTGGTCTGAGTGTCTCACTAAAGTTCATGGGCTGTGAAGGTCAAGGTGGTGGAACTTTTAAGAGTGGGTCCAAGCCAGGCATGGGGGTGGCACTTTAATGCCATACCTGGGAGGCAGAAGAGGAGGATCTCTATGAGTTCGAGGCCAACTTGGTCTACATAGACAGTTCCAGGAAAGTGGGGGCCAGGACAAAGGCATGAGGTCATGCGGATTCCACTATTAGAAGGGACTAATTCTGGTGTCATGAGAGACTCGGTCACTGAAGGAAGCCAGACAACTCTGACTGCCCTTCTGTCTCTGTTGTGCTGTGCCATAGCTGCTGTGTCTAGCCAGAGGCTGACCAGCTGAAGCCACCAATACTGACGTTTCAGCTGCCAGATGCGCAAGCAGAATGAGCATCTTCTTTTTAAAGAGCAGTTTATTTTGTACAGCGGGAGGGAAGAATGGGCTGGCAATAATCACTGCATATCATATATATTCCCATACATGTGTGACATGTGTGCACATGCCACAGTGCATGGGTGGAGGCCTCAGTACCGAGGGACCTTGTTGAGGCAAGCTGTCTCTAGTTTCTGCTGCACTGTGTCCTCCAGGCTAACCGGTCTGTGAGCTTCAGGGCAATTGTGTCTTAGCCTCCATCTCAGTATAGGAATTCTGGGATTGCAGATGTGCACCATCACATCTGGCTCTTTGGGTGGGTTCCAGGGATGGAACTCAAGTTGTCAGGCTTGCACGACAAGTATTTTTACTTGTTAAGCCATTTCCCCTGCACCCAATTTTTCTCAACAGAGCATCCATCTTTTTTGTTATAGCATCAGAAATGGATTGCGAATTGGGCCTCGTGCATCCTATTCATAGAATCTGGGACATGTTTGTTCCACAGCACAGCCACCCTATCCTGACTGATGCAGGTGACTTTACCAACACACAGTAGGCTTGTCCACCTGGGATTCAGCTGGTGTTCTCTGAAAATCCCAGGTGAGGAGAGCATTTGAGAAAATGCATGGTGTTCGGTTAATTCATTCACGGTCTTATTCATTCATACATCGTCCATCCTGTTAATTCACACTCTCACACCCATCCTCATTCCCATAGGGGCTGGTCCCACAGGAGGCTGTCCTGCCGGGCTCACCAGGGCTGCAATGCCATACCATCGCAGCTTGCTTGCTTTGAACTGGCAGGAGTAGTACTCAGGAGGCGTGTCTGGCACATGCTCCAGCAGGATATTGGGGATGCCCAGCCACTCCAGGAGGGTGGCCGACCAGTTGGAGGCCTGGTTGGGAAACTCCTGGGGGAAAAAAATTGTTCAGAGGGAAATCTTCACAGCTGGGGAGGAGACTGGCCAAATCTGCAAATGGGACTCCAGTCTAAAGGCCTGAGTAGGGAGAAATGGCTCAGGCCACTAGGGAACGAAAGAGAGTGAACAGTGTGTCTCTGTCTTCCCTGGAGCCATGCTGGTGAAACCCACTGTGAGCAGTCCAGGCTCATCATCCTGGGGGCCCAGAGAGGCGGCTATCCTTCATCCTGAGCACACGAGGCTGGAGCTGCCTCAGCAGATGGTCCTGTGGGTTCTGAAGAGAACTCAGCCAATTCAGCCGCCTTACAGCCTCGGCTGCCCTCTCCAGTGCCAGCTTTTTAAATTCCTGAGCCTGCGCTGCAGGTTATTAGCGGCTGTTCACCCAGTGGGTGTTTTGGTGTTCCAGGTGACAGCAGATCGGAGGGAAACTTGAGGTCCCCAGGTGGGAACACATTCAAGGAGTGATAGTTTTGGCAGCTGAGTCCAGTGTGCAGGGATCCATCAAATGTAGACCTGGGTGGGGACCTCCATCCTCTCCCTCTACCCTCACCCACCCCATACCTGCAGAGGCAGCTTCAGGCGCAGGTCTTCCGCATAGTAACAGAGTACAGCCCAGGGCGCTCTGAGGAGGATGTAGTGAACTGTGGTGGCCTTGTCCTGGACATCATGCTGCGGGTACCAGAGGCTACTGTGAGGGCCTGAGGGTGTTGCTATGATCTCTGTGTCTATTCGCACTTAGGAGAGGGCTAACACTGGCATAGCCCTGGTGCTGATGGATAGTCAATGGCCAGGGACCCTCTCAGTGGCAATGCTCACTTCTTCCAAGGCCTACCCCAGAAAGCTTGTGGTGATAGCACCTCCTCCGCAGAGAGCACACATCTGGGCCCCATGTCACCTGCATTCTCTCCCGAGACAATGATAACCAAAGCGACCCTTCCTCAAAGTCTGGGGACCCATACACGGCTTCTGAGAGACCGCACTAAGACCTAGGCCATCTTCTGGTTAAAGGGGCAGCAAATGCAGCTTTGCCTGGCTGGCAATGCTCAGTGACTGGAAATCCACACTGTTCTCCGCATGCCTAAGTGAATACGTGCACCCCTGTGTCTGTGCAAAAGTGTAATGAAACTAGATCTCCACACCCAGAGAGAGCGACTCCATTTTGCAACAAGCCTCCACTTAACTATGTGTCAGGCTATAGCAAAACAAGCCTTCCCCGTGGCCAGACATTGTTTACTGAGACCAGCAGAATCCCCGACAGACATAAGGACAACAGTCACATAAGAATAAAGCTTTGTGGCTGGAGAGATGGCTCAGTGGTTAAGAGCACTGACTGCTCTTCCAGAGGACCCGGATTCAGTTCCCAGCACCCACACAGCAGCTCACAACTGTCTGTGGCTCAAGTTCCGGGGAAATTCAACACCCTCACAGACATAAAGGCAAAAATCCAATGCACATAAAATAAAAATAAATTTAAAAAAAAAAGCGGGGCTGGAGAGATGGCTCAGCGGTTAAGAGCACTGACTGCTCTTCTGGAGGTCNGAGATGGCTCAGTGGTTAAGAGCACTGACTGCTCTTCCAGAGGACCCGGATTCAGTTCCCAGCACCCACACAGCAGCTCACAACTGTCTGTGGCTCAAGTTCCGGGGAAATTCAACACCCTCACAGACATAAAGGCAAAAATCCAATGCACATAAAATAAAAATAAATTTAAAAAAAAAAGCGGGGCTGGAGAGATGGCTCAGCGGTTAAGAGCACTGACTGCTCTTCTGGAGGTCCTGAGTTCAATTCCCAGCAACTACCTGGTGGCTTACAACCATCTCTGGTGGTATTTGATGCCCTCTCCTGGGATAAAGGTGTGCATGCAAATAGAACACTCATATACAGAAAATAAACAAATAAATCTTAAAAAAAGAAGTCTTTAAAATAATAATAATAATAAAAAGAATAAAGCTTCCCCAGGTTGGGTTTTGTCTGTGTCTTATGCTGTTCGAGCTCATAGTCACTGCTGATTTAGCTCCAGCTTGCGCTGTAAGTCCAGGTTTATACTGATTCTGCTGTAGACTTAGAAAGATGGATGTTGACTTGGGTATGTACAGCAGACTGTAGTCCATCGTCGCTGCCTAGACAATCCCAATACACTATTTCTACATTAAGATTTAGAAATAAAGGATGTCCGAGCCATCCTTTGAGCTGTCATTGCTGTCCTAGGTTAGAGACACATGTTAATTTTTAATCTTCCCCCCAGATTCACTAACACTGAATGTCCATGCTGACTGGGAGCCCTGGGAGAGGTGAGATTTTCGGTCCCACAAACAAGAGCCTCTATGGAGTATAGACTTTTTTTTTTTGGAACCTGTCCTGGAACTCTCTGTAGAGCAGGCTGGCCTTGAACTCACAAAGATCCTCCTGCCTCTGCCTCCCGAGTGCTGGGATTAAAGGCCTATGCCACCACCAC
Organism: Ellobius talpinus; assembly: GCA_001685095.1. NCBI lineage: Eukaryota > Metazoa > Chordata > Mammalia > Rodentia > Cricetidae > Ellobius > Ellobius talpinus. The sequence continues at coordinate 17,300 of LOJH01020294.1, forward strand.
CTGCCAAGTGTAGACATATTTTAAAAAGAACATTCCAGAGGTTCTCGGCCCTTGTTGTATATCACAGCCGTCTGCAGTTCCCCGAATGTCCATGTAAAATCCATACCCTGTGCATGGGGACAGACATGGACCTGGTCATTTGGGGCACCCTTGGGTGGTTCTGACATGCTGAGAGCTGAGAACTGCATTGCAGTGTCAAGCCTGAGGGGACTTTGGACAATGTGTTGTGGGAGGTTGTGGTTGGGTAGATGGAGTGTGTGTGTGTGTGTGTGTGTGTGTGTGTGTGTGTGTGTGTGTAACTTATGGAACATACAGGGTCAGAGGCTGTGGCAGTTTGAATAAGCATGGCCCTTATAGGCCCACATATTTGAATTCTTAGTCCCCCGGGAGTGGAAATTTTTGAAAGGATTAGAGAGATTAGGAGGTGTGGCCTTGTGGGAGGAAGTGAGTGGGGTGGGGTGGGCTGTGAGGCCCAGTCTGTCTGTCTGACTACAGATCAGGATGTAGCCCTCAGCTACTGCTCCAGTACCAGCCTTGCCTGTCACCGTGCTCCCCGCTGTGACAATAAGGAACTAACTCTCTGGAACTGGAAGCAAGCCCCCAACTAAATGCTTCTCTTTTGAGTTGCCTTGGTTATGGTGTCTTTTTCATAGCAACAGAACAGTGGCTAGGAGGCAAAAGAAGCTCTTTCAGTCCAGTTAAAACAAACAAAATTCGGGGTTGGAAAGATGGCTCAGTGGTTATGAGCACTGACTGCTCTTCCAGAGGACCGGGGTTCGATTCCTAGCACCCACATGGCAGTTCATAAGTGTATGCAAATCCAGGTAATCTAGTCCCTGGGTGATCTGACACCTTCACACATAAAATAAAGTTTAAAAACAAAACAAAAAAACCTCATATCAATAGTGACCCATGTCACCAGCAATCTACATATCTAAAACAAATGAGTTCTACACAACTGGGCAGAAATAGACAAATGACACAAAAAGGTAGCTGGCTTCATAGCTGCTCCCAGCCTTAGATGGCTCAGCTCTGGATCTCTTCTTATTTTAGGACAGGTTGCTCATAATAATAATATGCATATGTGCACACCAGACTTTAGATTTGGGTCCCACCCTCTCTGATGATGCCAGAAAGCTGCTGTGAGCACAGTTCCTGGTCTATGCTGTGCTCCCAAGGGCAACGTCTGCCCTGTACAGTGTACCGTGTGGCTGAGCTGGAGCGTTTGGTATGATAGGTGTATTGGATGCATTTTTAATCCTACCCAGGTCTAGGTACTGGGTTCAGCTGGGTTATGGATGGGAGAAGGTGCCCCACGATAAGTCAAAGAAAAGCTTCATGGGAATACAAAGGGCTCATTAATGTGTAAAACAGCACAACCTCTTTAGGAGTAAGGGGAAATGAAAATGAAAGCTGGGATGCCAAACAGTGGTGGCGCACATTTTTAATCCCAGCACTGGGGAGGCAGAGGTCCATAGATCTCTGTGAGTTCGAGGCCAGCCTGGTCTACGGAGTGAGTTCCAGGACAGGCTCCAAAGCTACAGAGAAACCCTGTCTCAAAAAAAAAAAAAACCAAAAACAAACCCAAAAAAGAAAATAAAAGCTGTCTATTAACAGACTGGTGAAGATGGGAAAGGCTGACAATGCCACATGTTGAGGAGATTCGGAGCAGGGAGGTGCTGGCTCACCCCAGAGGACAGTGTGAATTGGGTCACCAGTAGAGAAAAAGGGTGTGGTCACAGTTGTAACCTCAGGTAATCATCAACCCTGCTCCTCGGAGAGATGCAATAACAACCCCCCTTCGATGACTGACAACAGGTAGCTGCCGCTGGGGTCCTCGCGGGGGACTAAAGCAAGCACCCAGCCCACAGCGAAGCTGGACAGCACCTGCTTCTCAGGAGAACCTCACAGGCCACAAAAATATAAATAAATAAAAAAATAAAATAAAAAAGAAGCAAGACTCTATGGATAAAAGTCAGACAGACAGAGCCAAGCCGAGGTGCCGAATGACCTGATTAGCAGAGTGTCACAGCTGATTTTTGTGGTGGGGACTGTGATGGCAACAGCTCTGCTGGGGACAGAGGAAGGTGGCTGTGATAGCAGAGGAGGAAGAATGTGTATATAAAGACCTGGCAGTGAAGGGCATGGGGATAAGACAGGGCTCCCCACATCCCCTCACCCTGAGATCCCCTGTTGCTTGCCTGCCCCAGCACCCAGGGCTCACATGACTATTCCATTTTCTCTTGCTCCCTGGGATCATTGTTTTAAGTCATTCTAATTGGTACCATTACATAAAACACCCAAAGGGACTTAGGATCTGCTGAGTCCTACGAACAACAGCAGTAATTGCACAGGACCCATGCAGACAAAAGCTGGAGCTCAGCAATGGGTCACAAAGATAGAGGCAGTTTTATTGACTGTCCTGAAGGCTTTAGCCTCTGTAAGTGAGCCCTAGTGCATTAAGATGGATCCATGTTCTTGCTGGCCTGGGCTCTGTGGCTCCTAAGCCACAGGAAGAGTGGGTATCCAGAAGGACCTGTGGCTTTCTATCTTTGGGTAGTAAGCCTTCCCTTCAGAATACAGAATCTATAGAGCCCTCTGCTCCTACCACCATGTACCTGGTCTACATTCAGGCCAGCCAGACGAAGATTTTCCAGAAAGGTCTCCCTCCAGATTTCATGTGTGTCTGTCTTGTCCTGGGAAGGACTCTCTTGATTCCTCAGGTCTTCTTCCCAAACCAGAACAAAATCTGCAGGGACCAATGGGGACAAAGGCAGCACGTGCTTGCTGATGGAATGCGGGCCCAGGGTGGGGTTGCTAGGGTCTCAGCTGGGGCACAGGGCTCGTGATGGGAAGTGAGAGCCTGGACTGCTCCGTGGCTCTTGCCCAGCCCTCGCCTTAGTTGTAGTTAGGGCTGGAGGGCAGGCGAGTGTGCAATGCAAGATCAAGAACAGAGGCTGGGGAGGAACTGGGCGTGTCCCCCTGGGATTCCTTCTGTAGCTTGGTTCCCACAGTCTAGATCCCAAAGTCCTAAAGGGACCTGTTAGGTGTGATTTCTTGGATCAAGCAAAAGCAAAACAATAAAACAATGTTGATAAGACAAATTTTAGCAGAGGACACCATCAAAAAAGTTAAAGCGACACAGAGAATAGGAGAAAATATTTCCAAAATGTATTTCTGATAAAAGACTTGTATCCAGAATTTAGAGGACTTTTGCAGTATAACAACCATTCAGACACAGACACACAGACACACACACACACACACACACACACACGAACAACCAACTTAAAAGTAGGCAAAGAGTTTGAATAGACATTTGTCTGAAGAAGATATGGAATGTCCAGTTGGCACAAGAGAAGACAGTCAATATCATTAGTCATTAGGAAAATACACACCCAGTCTAAAGTGAGATAATGTTATGGAACTAATTCGCCTTCTCAGTGAGCAATCACCAGTGCATGTAGAGATGAAGGTCATCTCTTTCCTGAAGCCCCTGGCTGACGGGGGTGGGGT
>LOJH01020295.1:0-12346 GCA_001685095.1 Ellobius talpinus
GCTGGCAGGCTATAGAAACCGAAAATGCTGCTTTTAACCTGCTCAAGACCAGGTCATGGGGATGTTGGTGGGTAACGTGGGTGCTGTGTTTCAGTTTATGAAAATTACATTGCATCATCTTTGCAATCCATGTACTCTTCTATGAATATATCTATACACAATGTACAAATACGTTATACTTCAGAGAGTTTCTAGAAAACGTAGAGAAAGATGAGTAATGGACACAAGAAGTTAGCAGGGATGGGGATTAGCTGATACCCCCACAGACTCTGCTGAACCTGAGTGTAGGCATAAAGGGGTTCTTTTAACCACTTTCCAGCCGCAGATTAGAGGGTCCCAACTCTTTCTTGGGGCATTTGGCCAGAAGTTAAACACAGTTAGTCTCTTTAAAATGCTACCAAAATGTCATAATGTGGTACTTCCTTGACGCATAAATGCCTGTTGATTGTTTCCTTTGGACAGTTTGAACTGTTGAGAACAAGCCACTCAACTGCTTGAGCACCGGGTGACTGAAGCCTGGCAATGTAAAGTAGAAGCTGCCAGCCAACCAAAATCCAGACTACCCTGATGGCGTGAGCTCCTTTGGACCCTTATGATCGCTTTGAGAACACGACAGCAGCTGTAGGGGATTATTTCAAGCATCACACAGCTCTGGCTTCAGTCAGGTAGCCCATCCCAGACTAGGAAGGCATACAGGTAAGACAAACCTCTATGGACTGCGGGCAACCCTGCTCCCTCTAGTTTTTCTCACTCAGGCCCAGGTGGCCCAGTGGAGGGACTGTGGTTCATCCTTTCATAGGACCTGTGATTGGTAAAACTGGAAGCTGTGTTGGGATTGGTGCTGATAGCCGTTCTTCATTTGCGAGTCCCACCTCCTTCCTAGCGATAGAAAGGGGCTTTTCATTTGGCTTACTTTTGAAATCAACCAGCCTCCTCCTGTGGATGTACAATGTTAGCCTGGGATTCTTCAGACTGGCTCTTTGTTTTGTACCTTGTGATTTTTGTCTTGAGTTGCCACAAGCTATCCTGGTGACACGCAAAGAAGTGAAGCCACACAGCAGCAGCAGCAGCAGCGATGGCAGAGGGCATGCTGGTAATAGAAGCACTGACAATAGTGCTGGCAACAAGAAGGCAGTTGAAGATTCCAGAGAGCAGCCACTGGTAGCCATGTCAGGGAGTAGAGAAGGCAGAGGTCATGACAGAAAGAATAAGAACAGAAAAGGTGGAAGACTATAAAGGTCTGAAGACAAGAACTCCAGGTCTGGTGGCTGGATAAGTACTAAGAAGTAGCCAATCCCTGAGAGCCAAGATATTCAAGGCATAAAATCTGTATTTTTGACAAGCCCTGAGTCCCTACACCCAAGGCTACGGTAGTTCCTGACAGCTCCTGTGAGAGCCAACAGGTTACACTGGGTGTGCACTGAAAAGTCACTGGTGACAGCAGCCTAGTATAAGCCTCTCTGAACATCTGGAGCCATATCTCTCAACCCTTTAGAGCCTGGAACCACAAGTCTCTAGCTCCTGGGCCTCAAAGCTATAAGCTCCTGCATGTCTCAGCCCAGTGCTTAAACTTTAGATGTTCAGGAACCAGGATTCTGACATGAGAAGACCTATGCCTCACCTGCTTCTCACCTACTCCAGCTGACGGGTGATACACCTGCTTTTGTAAATGTTTGGCAGTTTCACAAGAAAAGTCTCATATGTGTGTCTAGGAAAATTAAGTCTCATCTATGCTTACATGATAGATTTTAAACAAAATTGTTTAATATAACAGGTGTTGAGGTTCTCAAGGACTAGGGAAGAGTATAGGTTATTTGGTATAATTTGAAGAATGAATCAGATTATCTGCTGTATGTTTTCAAAATTGTAACACACACACAGCCACATATACAACAGGTACAGGCACTTAAATTCAGTGATCAGCTAATTGGGTAAAAGTAGGAGGAAACTCACTTCAGGCCAATGATTTTGAGGTCAGGCTGGAAAACAAAATAAGGCTATATCTCAAAAACAGTTTTTAAAAATTGAAGATATGTATGTAAACATGTTTTAGCATTTGCCAATACTTGTGCACATTTAGTGACATATGCTGTCTTACTGTTCTATCGTTGTGAAGAGACACCTTGACTGCGGCAACTCTTATGCAGGAGTTTGGGGCTGGTTTAGTCTGTCACCATGATGGGAAGCATGATGACACACAGGCAGACATGGTGCTAGAGCAGTAGCTGAGAGTTCTGCATGTACATCAGCAGGCAGCAGGAGGGGACAGGGATTGAACTGGGTTGAACTTCTAAAACCTCAAAGCTCACCCCCTATGGCACACTTCCTCCAACAAGGCCACACGTCCAATAATGCCACTCCCTATGAGTCTATGGGAGCCATTTTCATTCAAACCACCACATATGCTAATTAAAGTGACTCAAGTGAGACGTGATGGAGCTTGATTAGGATCCCAGGGATTGGATGAGTGGGAGGAACCAGGTACCTTAGAGGTAACGGAAGTGGTAAGACCAGATGACTTGCTGTGATGAAAGACAAAGAAGTGACAGGAACTGTAGGTTGATGGCCATCTCACAGCAAAAGTCAGGAATGAAAGCTGGTCAGGAGTGAGAGGGGAGATGACGGAATCAGTTTTCAATGCACTGATGTTTGAGATGCTTTTAGATGTACAACAAATGTGTTGAGTAAACAGTTGAATACAAAGACCGTAAAGGTAGGGGAGATGCAGCACATATGGGTAAATGTCTGAGAGACGGCAGTATAAAGGTCCATTGAAATCACGGAGAGTAGACCCAGATCCAAAGAGCATCTGGAGCCGTAGAATCCTGTAAGTGATGGACAAAAGGAGCCCAGTAAATGGTGGAACATGAACGGTGAGGCTGAAAGGAGGGCATTAAGACAGTGGAGTGATGGATGCTGCGGAGCAGAGTTACAGAGATAAGCCTGGTGAGTGGGCTCCAACAGGCCAGAGACTTGGAAGTTCCAGCAAGAACAGTCCTGGGCTGAGACACGGCAGTGGTGATAGGTGATGGCTTCGGCAAAGCTGGACAACACAGGCAGGCTGTGCTAGCTGGGGACTGAATGCTAGGCAGGAAATGGGGGCATTTAGTGATCAGTTCCTAGAAGACATGTAGCAGAGGGGGAATGAAAAAGAAAAGGAGTTGCCATCTGCAAAGGGAACTGTAAGGCCAAGGTCGTGAGCAAAGGAGGTGTAAGTAGGTTCTGGACTCAGGCAAGAGAGATCCTTAAGAGATGTAGAAAACAAGTGAAACGAAGAAGAGAGGACTAAGGCTTTGGGGACAAACTGAGACTGGCACCATTGATGTCAGCACTGCAGGAGAGACCTGGTTAGCTAGGGGGCAGACATTTGTACATGAAGCTTTTATTTTTAAATAGATTTTGAAGGGTGCTTTTACCTGAAGCACAGATCATGCTGGAAAACAGGGAAGGATAATAGAGATTAAGGAAGATCTTTAAGGTCACTCTTTCAGCTTCCTGGTCTTTCTTCTGTGGTTTGTCCTCTGACCTTAGATTCACAGCTGGCTTTCTTTGGACTGAAAGGGACTTCCACACAACAGGGGCTCCCTTTTAAGCCCTGGATTAGGCACAAACCACATAGAAAACGAAAACACCCTCTCTCTGTCCCATTCAGCCCAGAAATCATCACTATTCCAGTGTCTCGGTCATCCCAGGACCAGAAAGCTCAGACAGTCAACTGCATAATCAATCACTATACCTCTTTACTGAACCATGACCTGCCTCCCATGCCAATTATGAGGCACCAGGATATCTGCTCTTCCTTCCTGACTCACAGCAGAATGCGCAGAGCATCAGGACAGCCAGTGCAGGCAGGCTGCAGACGAAAGTAGGGCGACTCACCCTCCCAGACAGCCCTCAGTGCCAGCATACAACAATAACACCCAGCAACAGCTCTGCCAAAGGCAACGGGCATTCCAGGCGCTGCCAGTTGGAGGTGAGGAGACGGGAGAATGCTGGCTGCCAACGGGCTTCATTTCCCCCTCCCTGTGGCCCACTCCCATCGTAAGTAATCTCCTTCCTCCCTCCTGCAGTGTATCAGTGTAACAGACTGCGGCCTGGCAGTGCCACCGTGATTTTCGTCTGAAACACATGCTCATTATAGACTTTCTCTTGCATAAATCATGTTGTGGTCTCCAAAGGAGAGCGTTACTCTGGTATCAAATAATAACCCAAGAAACGGCAACAGTACCCCATTCTCCATTGATTGCCAGTCCCTAGAGTTTTGCTATCAAAGTCTGCAATCCCACTGTGCTCTTCAAGTAAGAAATCCTGATTTGCAGGTGCATGTTCCAGAGAAGGACAGTTTACATGTATATGCCCTGCTTAAAGGAGGCTGGACCAGCAAGACAGCAAGGACAGAGCCCTGCCACGGCCTGGAAGGCTATAGGAGCTAGTTGTCCTAGGCATAGATCACATGGACAACCATTTTTCCTAAGGCCCCCAAATTCCAGTATTCCTAAGAGTACCACTTTACACTTTACATTCATGTGGGCCATGTAAATTCATGTTGGATACAGCCTTCTCTGCCTAACTATGCTGGACTCAGTGAAAAGTTACTAGTGATGGGTTGGTCAGAATCCAGAGCAGTCACTTGGCATCTTTAACTAGAGGACAGGATTACTGAGCCTCCAAGGTAAGACCTGGGCACTGAGGCAGGTGTGCATTCCTTCAAAGAGGCAAAGGCTCTCATGGATTCCACATTGGCTGTTTTTCTGCATAGGGTCTTGCTACATCAGACACTCATATGGAAGAGACCCGTTGATTTCCATTTAGCTTCTTTGTAGTCCCCTCGCTGGGTACCCACATGGAGAAGCAAAGCAACTGATCTCAGAATCTTTAATGGCTCATATCTTCCAGAAAATAAACCATCAAGGGTCATGTAGCATGCTTTGGCCTTGGTCAGTAACTATCTTCGACAAGGAATGAAACATGTTCTGTACTTCGAGAAGTCCACACTTAATTTTATTAAGATCATATCACAGTATCACAAAATCATAAAAATTTCCTGACAATCAGGCTTGATAAAGGCAGTAAATTGATTTGATTTAGGATTAGAATATAGGCAACACTTTCATGACAAGGACAGGACCTATGGAGTAGACAGTAAATGATCTGCAAAGATGTTCCCAGTTTAACTTCCAACCCTCTGCACGTGTGGAGTGACATGGAAAAGGGAATTTAGGGTGCAGAAGGAACAGAATCAGCTACCCAGGTAACCTGACCTCGAAAGATCATCCTGTAATCAGGGGAGAGTCAAAACCAACACGTAAAGCCTTGCAAATGGAAGAGGGGGCACTGGAAGTGATGCATCCTGGGAATGCCGTGACTTACTGCTGTCTTTGAAGAGGAAAAGAGGGGCCTCACACAAAGAGAGGGAGTATCCTCTAGATGCTGAGAAAGCTTAGGGTGTTGGTTCCCCCAGGAGCTCCAGTAGGAAGGTGCATGATGATGAAGCCTCAGTTTTACCCAATAAGGTCAGCTGGAGACTTCTGACTTTGAAAACTGTGTGATAACAAATGTGTGCTGTTTTTACCCCCGTGTTTATGGACATGTGTTATGGCAGCAACGGGAAAAGAATGTCTCTTCTCTTAATCTCGCTTTCTCGGTGTCAGCAATGTTTGTGTTTTGGTCTAGAGTGGCCAAGATGTGGACACTGCCATGAACTGTGCCATACCTGATGGATTCCTACCCACTAGATGTTGGGAAAGACTTCTCTTGAAGTAGTAACAACAAAAGATGTTAGCAGACACTATGGGGGACAGAATGGAATAACCACCAGCGTTCCTCAACTTAGTATGAGCCAACCCTTATACAGGTGGCCTCCGTCCCATGAAACTCTTATTACAGACACTGAGACTTTTGATCTTGGGTAAAGTCAAATTACAAAGGATATAGTATGCAAAGCTCTCATCAATCTTTTCTGCTCAGCGAGAGTATCCATAATTTCAAGCAAGCAGGTTGGTTATGAGAAAGAAAAGCAGTTCAAATGTACTAGTCAAAAGCAGAGCAGAGTTCTGGGACCTGGATGACACAGGGTGGACTTTACCTGCTTTACACATTGTTCTTTATGCCATTTGCCTTGGGCACAGTCCCAAGCTGTGCTCTGCACTGCAACATACAACTGAGTGAATCATGACTTCTGGGCCAAGGGACATCACTGTCTCATAGGAGAGATTCATGCATAATTTGGGAAAATCCTCAGTAGAGACTGAAAATCTTAAAAACATACCACATTGATATATTCTGATTCAAGAACCCTCAATCTGCCCTCAAGCTATAAGAAAATAAAACATTGGGGCCAAATGTTTGAAATCAAGGTTGCCTAAGAAATACAACCATGTTTTTTGAAAAGGGTATCTTCAGATTGTCACATGAGGGAATTGAGACCCACAATATGTAGAAGTCAAGAGGGGGAGGAGGGACCACAACCCACCAACTGCAGGAGGATCATGTGCACAAGAAAGGAAGTTCCACGTGGCACACTGTGAAGAATCAGCCAGCAGTCCCAGACAACTACGACCATCTGAAGGTATGTCTAAGTTTAGCAATAGATTTTTTAAAAAAAGAATCACTCCTACTAGAGGGAAAAAAAGTGTTGGTTAAGAGGCCATTCAAATGCTCCCAAGAATTTAGCATAGAATCCTCTCTCCCCAATCACTCTCCATGAAACCTTATGTAAAGTACTTCTTCTCCTTGTGTTTCTGTATCTATAAAATGGGAGCAATAATGTCAAGATCCAACTCCACTAAAGGAGTTATAGGAAGCTCTTGACAATGTGTTTAGAACACAATGAATGGTTTTAAAGTTTCTACCCTCAGTGCCTAAAATAATAAAACAATGTCTAGATAATGAACAGATTCTACAGGAATCTGTTCACCTACAGGATTCCTTCTCACAGTGTAGAGTATAGGGTCCAGTATTGCAAAGTCACCATTGCAGAGCTAGGGGAGGAGATACAGGAGGAAGCAGGGCATCTATGGCCAAGAGAACCCCTGTGTGGTTTATAAACCTGGTGGAGTACCAGAGAGGAAGTTCAAGAGTCCTTGGTAATCCAAGAGGGATATCTATACTTGCAACCCACCTCTGTATATAGGGTCTCAGCCTGCAATGTCCCTGTACTAATGATACAAGGAGTCTTCTAAAGAACACTCATCAAGGCTTCTCAAGCTACAGTCGGGATGGCCACACGGGAGTGGTCAGGCTTGCGATGAACCAGAAATGTAAATGTCTTTGATCATCGTATCGGAATATTAACAAATCATCTCATTTTCGAGAAAGGGGGAAGGAAGGCAGGAAATTATTGGGAACTTCTCAGGGTAAATGAGCCAGCTGCAGCTTGCAGGTCACAGTTGTGTGACCCTGGGTCGGAGACTTATAAAATAATCGTCTCACGAACCCCTTTGAAGTGAGAGCCCACAGGCATGAAGTCTGAATACTTTCCTTGTAAGACTCTAATGAGTCCCAGAGGAAGAAATTCCTCCTGACTTCTCTGAAAAGAAAATCTATATATCGATTAAAGAGGTGTTACTCCTTTAACATCACTCCTCTTCCACTTTGACTGGCTCAGTCGGCTGCTCAGCAATTTCTTCAAGGTCACGATACCGGGAGTCTGTTGCTATCTCCTTCACTTGCCCATTGCAGCCATCTGTGACCAAGTCCTATCATGTGTCCTCCAGTCTCAGATCTACTGCTCCCCTGGCACTCGGGCTGAGACATCCTCCCCCACTTCTCCATGCCTCCTTGCTGGTGGTCATGTCACTCCCTGCCCATGCCCTCATGTACAGTCCTCTCTGTGGGTGCCAACTTTATTGGATGTAGGATCAACTAACGGAAATTCCTCTAGTTGGACCTGTAAGAGAATTTCCAGGAAGGACTAATTTAGAAGACTTAAGAGTCTTCCCCAGGGAGAGCAGCACCTTCCGGCAGCAGCTCAGATAAAAGGAGGCCCTAGAACAGCAGTTCTTAATCTGTGGGTCATAACCCCTTTGGGGTCAAATGACCCTTTCATGGAGGTCACATATCAGATATCCTGCAAATAAAACATTTATGTTATGATTTATAATAGCAGAAAAATTGTAGTTGTAAAGCAGCAATGAAAATAATTTCATGGTTGGGGGTCTTCACAACATGAAGAACTGTATTAAAGGATCCAAGCATTAAGAAAGTTGAGAACCACTGCCCTAGGGGGAGCAATGTTGCTCTTGCCTGACATCTTTGCTCCCTACTGGTGAGGGCATCAGCTCTGCTGCTACCATCCTTCATTGTAGTAGGACTTTCCTTGGACTGCCAGCCTGCAAATAATGACACAGAGACTTATTATTAATTATGAAAACTTGGCTTTTAGCTTAGACATGTCCCACTAGCGCTTACACCTTAAATTAACCTTTATTTATTGCTTTTTAAATTAATCTACATTTTGTCATGTGGCTTTTTTTAACCTCTCTTCCATTCTGTACACCCAACTTATTGCATGTAACTCTGGTGTCTCCCACCTACCTGGATTCTAAACCTCTGAGTTCCTCTCTCTGCATGGAAGTGCTGCCTAGCCTCTCCTGCCTAGCTGTTGGCCATTCAGCCTTTTATCAAACCAGTCAGTCACAATGACACATCTTCACACAGTGTAAACCAATATTCCACAACATTTCACTGACCTTAAAATCTAACTTCTTCAGCATTGTCGCAACCACGAAAGATCAGCAGGTGCCCAGGAGTAACATTCCAGGTTTCAGCACCAGGTTAGGACTGTTGATGCATCCACTCTTACGGACTGGGCAGTTACCAGGCTCTCAGTGTGTCTCCAGTGTGCAGGCAGAACTGTTGGGCTATCCAGCCTGCACAGTGTAAGCCAATCTAATAAACCTCCTATGTGATATTCATTCATTCATTCATTCATTCATTCATTCATTCATGCCTCTTCTTCTAGAGCAGTGGTCTCAACATGTGGGTCATAACCTCTTTGTGATCAAATGAACTTTTCACCAGGGTCACCTAACATCATCTGTATATCAGATATTTATAATGCAATTCATCACAGTAGTAAAATTACAGTTATGAAGTAGCAATGGAAATAATTTATAACACGAGGAACTGTATTAAAGGGTCACATTAAAAAGTTGGGAACTACTGCTCTGGAGGATCCTAATTCACCTTCCAACTCCTACATCCAGTGAAACTGTGTCATATTGTGCGTAGAGCCACTCAAAGGCTCCCTGTGGGACATCATAGGTACCCATAGAGCAGTGAGCAGTTAGCCATGCTTGGTACTGAGAGTCTTCAGTGCCCGAGTACATCAATCAGGAGCCATGCTGTAGAGAAGATTTGAATGTCATGCTGATGATGAGAGCCACAGTGCCCATGCAATGGAGAGCTGTGGAAGATTTAAAGCAGGAAAGAATTTCATTTGGTCTGAATTTTGTGAATTTCAACATTTTGTTTCCTTCATAACATCCTTCACAGTTTATAGTTATTTGCATTTTCCCCTATGCCTTATACCAGATATTAACCTGCAAGAAGAAAAGAACCATTTCTGTTTTATTCACAACTATATCTCTACTGTCCTGTGAGCATTTGGAACATAATATATTTAATAAAAGGCTGTTGAATAAATGAGTTATTGAATGATGATGAGAATGGACAAGTGCAACCAAAACCTAATTACCCACCAGTGCCACATAATGTGTCCCTCATCCTCTTTTTCTGTGTCTCAGATGCTTCTGAAATAAAAGAAAATCATGTGCATTGCAGTGAAGTACTGAGACACAGGCAGACAGCAGCAGCAACCGGACCTTTTGTGCACAATATTTAATAAAGCGTGATACAGGGCAGCACTAAGCAAGTAATTAGAGGAATAAGACCTTCTAACGTGCACTGATGCCACAGCTAATTAAAAAAACATTTGCAATATTACTGAGATCACAAGTGCCAAGGTTTGGCTTCAATGCTGTCTATAAACATGAAAGACAAAGAGAATAAGCGATCTCTTTTCAGGTATACCTCCCTTCAATTAAAATTAATCAGGTTCTTTAATAGTTTTGGAAAGCAACAAAGTACTAGTACCTACCAAGAGTACTAGAATGTTTCCAATTATCAAGATTTTTGTTTTTAAGACCAGAAAATCAATGAAATACCAAGTATAATTTCCAAAATTAAATCAATTTAGTATGTGATGTATGAAATCCCCCAGTTCATGTACTTAAACCATGTCAATATCATTTTGGTCCTGAGGATCTTGAATGTCTAAAGGAAGTAGACCTTTTTCAAGAACATCTTTTGTTACACAGGTGTGCTTGTCATGACCTGGTGTCTGCCCCTGCCCCCATGGCACAGGATTCTAATATCACTGTCAGTCCCAGGGACAGGCAGGGCCTGAGGAAGATACAGAGGAGATGAGAAAGATTTAAACCCAAAACAGCTAAACACCCAGAGAAACTTGCATATTTTACTTTTCTGGAAAGAGTAATTAAGCCAGAAGTGTTCCATTGCTCATGCAGCATCCATCAGGTTACTGCTGCCAGACAGGGGTCGGTCTCTTTATCTTAGAGTTAGACTTAAGGACAATGTATCAGTCATACGTGAGTGACAAATTTACCTGGTCCAATTCCTTGGACTTCTCAAAAGAGCATTAAGCCAGTAAATTATCCTTTTTGCTGAAGGTTGTAATTTATTTTCTGTACCATACTTCAGAGAGATTTTTTAAATAAATAGCCACCCATAACTAATGCCACCTGTCCACTTAAAGCAGGAGGCCTTCCTAGTATCCCTGAGTCTACCATTTCAGTGACTTCTTTCAAAATGGGGACACAAAAGAGCAGCTCCTTATGTTTGACATGCATCTTCTCCAACATCCTTAGGTTCAGGACTTCTGTTTCCACCTGAGAAATAGTAACAGAAACTGAATGTGCATTCCCAAAAAAATAGGTGAGAAGAGCAATGAAAATATATGAAAGGAAAAATTTCAACTCTCTAGCTATTAGCAATCACTACCAACAAAGGCTAGCATCCCTGAGATATCCAATTAATGAGGTGAGCTCTTTACTTACCCCAGATTATTACCTTCTGAGAGTGATGAAGAGAGATCCTAGACAGAGCCTGATAAACTCTTTGAAGTGTGGAAATACAGCTGAGAGTCTAGGAAATAAAGAGAAATCGAGCTTGCAAGACAGATTGCCTTAAGGGAGAGAGTTGCACAGGCAGTGATCTGGAGACTTTGTCTAAGATATCCAACCGAGCACAATCAGACATACATTCAGAAAAAGTAAGAGGGTGTCTGATGGACTTGGAGAGCAGTGTCCAGAGAGCTGTGGCTGGTGCCTATCTCTGCTAGCCAGACTGCAAATGAAGAGTACTCAGGAGAAAGATCCTAGAACTACTTTTAAAAAAAATCAGAGAAGCAAGACCCAAAGTACCAAATGTTCCAAAGTAGCTTAGCTGCATCCCAGAACTGAGTTTAAAGCTACTTATGGGAATAAAAAAATAAACAGTATCCAATAAGATAAAATTCACAATATCTGGCACCTAATCAAAGATTGTTAGATGGGCAAAAAAGCAGGAAAACATAATTTATAATTAAAATAATAATCAATCAACCGAAATGGGCACAGATGGTATAACAAACAGGAGACAGCAAAGTTTTTATTACAACTACATGCCAATACATTCACAGGTAAGTATAGACATGGCAGATACTTTTTAAAGATTCAGATGCAGGCCTGAAGAAATGACTCACTGGATACTAATGACTGTTCTGCAAGCATGAGAAGCTGAGTTCAAATCCCCAGTATCCATACAAGAAGCCAGGATTGGGGGTGTCAAGACAGGTGGATCCAGAGAGCTTGCTGGCTCAGTCTAACAGAACCAGTGATCTCCAGGTTCAGTGAGACAATATATTAAATAGACAAGGTGAAGTATGACAGAAGATAACTGATGTCCTGGCCTCTACTTGTGCTCACGTGGGCATATGCACCCACACACTGTGTGTACATACTACACACACATACATGGATACACACACACACATGCACTCACTCACACATATACACAATATGCCAATCAAATATAGCTTTAGGGAATGAATACTGTAACTTCTGATGAATAATGTATTCTGACATGGACAAAGACATTTCAATTAAAAAAGATTAACAAAAACCATAGTGATCAAATTCTTCAAAATTAAAAACAGAGACTAGAGGAGCTCCTCTCTTCAGTTCCCCTCCCAAGCCACAGGACACTAATGTCTGTAGCTGGCATCTCCCAGAAACAACAAGGGGAGAAAACATGTTTGAAGAATTAATGCCTGATCAAAGAAGTT
>LOJH01020296.1:0-20814 GCA_001685095.1 Ellobius talpinus
ATTGAACTCAGGATCTTTGGAAGAGCAGGCAATGCTCTTAACCACTGAGCCAGCTCTCCAGCCCCATACTTTCATTTTTCAAAACAATACCACAGGGTCAGAAAGATGGCTCAGAGGGCAAACATGCTTGCTGTCCTGAGTGTGACGCCTGGACCCCACAGTGGAAAGAGAAAACCAACTTCCAAAAGAGTTCTTCTTTGACTCCAGCACATATTCTGTTTCACACACACACACACACACACACACACACACACACACACGTACTCCACAATCATTTTTTTCTATAATTAAAAAAGAATGTTATTTTTAAGTATATAAAAGTGACGGTTACTCCAAAAATTTTCATTTGCATTTTAGAATATTTCCTGGAAGTCTGTATAATTTTTGACAGACATCGTCAATATGTACAGAATCCATAAGCTACATTTTCAAAACTTTGAATTCATTAAATTTTATGTTTTCGAATATAATGAAAATAAAATCTTTAAGTAAATTTTGTGTGACAAAGCTAAGAGTGAAAAATCAAAATTATAATTCACATTGTTTTCCAGATCTGCCTATAACGTGACTCCCACTCCAGATGAGAAGCCTATAAAATTGATGAGATTCTAGTATCTGTCTGAAGAATGACAATCTTAAAATACACAGAAACCCTCTGAGCTCCGAGAGGAGGGAGGGAAGGTGGACCACTGAGAGGTTATTCTGGAAAAGGCTCTTAGATGATGCTCACTCAGAATAGGTGCTATATGATGTGCTTGCTGAAACATGGCTTGGGATATCAGATCACAAACCAAGGGACGCTGTGAATGCAAAAGGATGTAAGTAAACCACCTACAAGAGAAGGCACACCCTCCATGTGTGGAAGAGAAAAGCCAGGAGGAATAGCAGGTCGGGTTACTTGGACCTATGGAAGCCCATCCACTCCCCCACAGTGGAGGGGGAGGAAAGAAAACAGAGTGACCAGAGCTAAGTTGTCAAGGAAGGATCCCCTCCTTCTTTTGCTTATTTCCAAATGGCCATTACATAGCTTGGCATTCAGAGATTTAAAGACTAAAAGGCAGATTGCACTGAGGCCTCCTGAAGCTGTGGACAACACTCCCTATGTGTCAGCCAAAGCCAGGGAGATAGGCGAAAACCTACTGTTAGCTCGCCTGGCCCCTGAAACTCGTAAGGGAAGATTTCATATGCAGCCATGCTGTTCAAAGTGTGGTCCTTTGATCAACAGTAAGCCAGGAGGCTGGGTGATGGCATCCGGGAGGCTAGGGCTCCCTAGACTACAGTGGGGAGATCTGCATTTTAGAAGATTCCCTGGAAATCTGTATAAATTTGACAGACACTGTCTATTGGTGTGGAATCCATAAGCTACATTTTTAGAACTTTGAATTCACTAAATTTTCTGTTTTCAAATATAATGAGTAATATTTTTTTAATGTGGCAAAAAGATTAATCCTCCATCTAAAATTTGTGTCTTTCCCCCAGATAAGATAACCAGAAGGAAATTGACACTTAGAATTTTCTTTTTAAACCTGGTTTGAGCCAGGCAATGGTGATCTATGCCTTTAATCCCAGCACTCAAGAGGCAGAGGCCTGGTAGTTCAAGGCCAGCCTGGTCCACAGAGCAAATGCCAGGACAGTCATGGCTACACAGAGAAAGTCTGTCTTAAGAAACCAAAACCCAATCAAACAAACAAATAAAAACCTGGTTTATAGGAAAACCAACATTGCCTTAGCTATCCCAATTTCCTAAATTCTTTATAGCTTTTTATAATTCTAGGCAAATTTTATTTTCACGAAGAGATATATTTAACACAGAGTTGTAAACTTTTTGCTTTCTACCAATTCCATGTTCTAGAGGGAAATGTTTCCTTGTATTTGATCTCTAAGCTCTTGGAAAGAATTTTAACTTGGCTTCTTGTTGCTGATGTGGAAAGTAGTGTTCTGGTGTCTGCATTGAAAATGCACTGGCAACCTACTAAATGTTTGAGAATTCACACTGAGAAATGACCTGCCTGGGCACAGGAAGAATTCAAGTGGTGTCGAGCCAGCATCCCAACAGACTCTAGACTTTCCTAAGCAGATGGCAGTCCCACGCATAACATCACAAACTTACGCCATCTGGCAAGCACACACATCAATTTAGCCTTGGCCTCCAAGGGCAAAAGGTCTGGGTCCTTTAAGTTTTTTAAAGTTATTTTTATCACTAAAGAATGTTTTAAATGTCTTCTAAACATTTGGACTAAGTGAGAGAAGGGATGGAGGCTTCTAATGCTGGAACTAAACAGAAAGTCGGAAAAGCTCAGTCTCACCTGACTGTCTGACCCGTTGGAGCGTTTGCTGGACCAGAACTTCTGACCGTGGGACGACGATGATGAAATCCACCTTGCTGAAGTGGCCAAGGTCCAGGCTCTGGCTGCCGCTGTCCGCGATTGCACACACCTGCGACAACAGTCTTCTGGCAACTGTGAGCTGTGCTTGATAAATTTGGAAGGTTTCGTTATCTACATCTAAAATTTAAAAAAGTTATAAGAATAATATTAATTTAGTTCTTTGACAGGCATTATGAATCCATATGGAGACATAAAACACAGTGGAAAAGCGATGTCTTGCGAATGGACCTCTATGAGTTTGCCCATGTCCCCTAAACCTGACTGAGAGGCTATGCTAGAGAACGGCATACGGCAGTTTTACAAATGAATTATTTAAAAACTGGCGGGTTATCTTACAGTCCTTTTCCTAAAAACAGAGACAGGCCACACTGTCACAGCTGGACCAGGACTTGGCTGCAGAAAGGCCATATTTAGGTCTTTAGGATTCTCAGCACTGTCCAGTGCTCGAGCCCAGGCCGCCCAGGGAGGGAGGCAGTGCTGCAGCTCTAACACTGCAGGATTCCTTTAAGTTTCTCTGGATGATACCACAGTAATCATTTCTTCTTTAGCAAGTCAGCTGCAACATGGCCTGAAATACCCTCTCTGTGACTAGATAACGTGGCCAGAGACATAACCTTCACCTTTCTTCCTGTTCGGCTTGGCTTTCTTAGCACGTGTGACCTGGCAGGCCTAGGAGGTGCAGTCATCGCCAGGGCTGATGCCAGGACTATCCAGCCTTGTGACACAGCCAGCTGGGCTGTCAATAGTGAGGTACTGTACTGTGCAGATACTCTATTAATGACAGAAGCTCTTTATAGTGAGGTACTGTACTGTCCAGATATACTCTATTAATGACAGAAGCTCTTTATAGTGAGGTACTGTACTGTGCAGATACTCTATTAATGACAGAAGCTCTTTATTACAAGTTTTTGCCAAGCCACAAATCCCTGTGCACAGACACCAAAAGATCCAAGTATAGTGAACAAAATGCCTGCCATGCCTTCTTGAAAACGTTGCTCCTTATCGGGGACATGTTCTGGCAGTTTAACTGAAGTGAAATCACAAGGGCCTAATTAACCAGCACTACCTAGTTATCTAGACTGAGGCATAACTGAGGCAACGGGTACTCACAATAGCCTAAGTACGCTGGACACTGACTGCGAGTCTCTGCTTGCTGACAGAATGAACAGACTGGCAGAGCTTAATGTTGTGTTTGAGGGGCAGAGCTGGGAGAGCTGCTCGGTGGTAGGGCACACCTGTAGATGTGTAAGACCCTGAGTTTGATTCCCAGCATTAGAAAAGAAAAAGTAATACTAGCACAAATAGTTTTGTTAGATGAGTGTTTTGTCTGCATGTGTGTCTGTGTACTGCGCGCATTTCTAGCGCGCAAGGAGTCAGAGGAGCACACTGGGTCCCCGGGAACTGCTGTTACAGACATCTTAAAATAGCTGGATGGGTACTGGGAATTGGACTGCGGTCCTCTAGCCATCTCCCTAGCCCCTATATAGTTGTTTTTTATTTTTATCCTCAAATACCATCATTGAAGGGGCTGAAGAGATGGCCAGTGGTTAAGAGCAAATATTGTTCTTGAAGAGGACTGGAGTTTGTTTCCCAGCACCCACATCTCACAACCTTGGGGAAGCCTCTTCTGATCTCTGTGTGCACCCAAACATAGCTGGCTTACATTCACACACACACATATATATACATAAGTAAAAATTAAAAATAAAAGATAGTATCAATGAAACAAACCTGCCTTCCAACATCAACAGGTTATTCATCCCGCAGCTCACAGGATGGCTGGAAACCAAATGCATATATAGACTTGTATATATAATTTAACTTAGCAAACTATGAAGTTTGATAAAATATAAAACATTTATCCAAGGAGCATTTTTGTAAATTTTTATTATAATTTTTAGTATTTGTGCATGTGTGTGCAGGTGTGAGTGTGTCTGTGTGCCAGAGCCACGCATGTGCAGGTCATAGGGCACTTGTAGGAGTTGGTTTTCTCCTTCTACTATGTGAACTCGGGGTTTGAACGCAGTCATCAGTCTTGGGGGCAATTACCTGTACCCATGGAGCCATCTTGCTGACTTCAAGCAACATTTCTTTTTGTTTCTTTATTTAATTATTTTATTTATTTACTTTGAGACAGGGTCTCACTATGTAGCCCTTGCTGTCCTGAAACTTACTATGTAGTAGACCAGGCTGGCCTTGAACTCACAGAGGTCCACCTGCCTCTGCCTCCTCAAGTGCTGGGATTAAAGGTGTGTGCCACCATGTCTGGCTGATATTTCTTTTAAAATGTAAAAAAAAAATTTTAAAAATGTGTATAGTGTTTTGGTTGCATGTATGTACCTAGCTCCCCCAGAGGCTAGAGGAGGTGTTGCATCCCCTGGGACGAGAGTTATAGATGGTTATAAGCCACCGTGTGGGTGCTGGAATGAAACCTAGGTCCTCTTGAAGTGCTCTTAACAGCTTAGCTATCTCTCCAGTCCCTTTATACAACATTTCTTAAACAGGGAACCAAGGATATACTTGGAGATCTTTATGCATTCTGGGAATTAAAAAATATTTATTTATTTAATTTATTATTACATGTGTATGCATATTGTGTGTGGTGTGTGGGAATGCATATGTGGAGGTCAAAGGGCTTGGTTCTGTTTTTCCACCTTTATGTGGGTTCTGGGCATCTAACTCAGGTCACTGGCTTGGGGTGTAAGCAGCCTTTACTTGCTGAGTAAATTCTAAACTTATTAACAATTCAAAACAATTATAAACCCATTTTAATGTGCTGAATGATTGCTGTATTACTAATATTGCCCGAAAGTCAAGACACTTTATGGCCCATATTCATTTTTACTTTTACAAGCCCTGTTGCTACCTTCATTGCCTGAATGATCTTCTATATAAAATGATGCATTCCCACCCAGAGGAGGCCAAATGGCCACCATTAGCAGCTTATGTGTAGAAGGGGTATATTCCTTTTCTCTTTGTTTTTCTATTCTATCTGATGATATCCCTATAATCAATGAACTGGGGAAGGAGTTTTTAATACCAAGGAACACAATCTAATAATCTGCTTCCTCCTCCCTGGCCTGCTGCCCACCACTGGGGCCCCTGACTCTTACCGTGCAGATGATGGGAAGTGACATTGTTCTGTCGGCCTGGAAGGCCTCATACTCCTGAGACTGCAGAGTTTTGCAAGCCAGGGAGTAAGGGAAAAGTGAGACAGACTCCTGCATAGTCTACATCTACATGATGAATTTGGGGCCAGTTCGGGCTAATAAAATCCCCCCCTCTCGATATATATATATAACTGAGGATGCCTAGAATCATTATACACAAAAAGAGGAACTTCATCTGAGTTCAAGGCCAGTTTGATCTACAGATTTCCAGGACAGCCAAGGCTACACAGAGAAACCCTGTCTTGAAAAATCAAAATAAATAAATAAAATAAAGCCAGAAAATACTCATTCACATAAAATAAATAAATTAATTAACAATTTTAAAAAAGAGGAACCCCTTAAGGCAAAAAGATGTCAACTTTAAGACCAATCTGTGCAGAGGAACAGGAATCTCTCCGGGAAAGACTCCAAGGAGAAGGGCACTCAGCAAGGCCGTCTCAGTCTGCGCTCAGTTTGTCGTGGAGACAGCAATGAAAGCCTTTGGATTGAGGACTCCTCAAAACCCTGAGCTGTCTGTCTGTTTGATATTAGCATCTACAGTATGTGTCCCAAGGGCTGATTCCTTCCTTTGGCCTCAGGCCACATTACCCAGATTTTGTGTGGGGATCATAGCAGCAGCCTCCTGAGGTGACACACACTCGTTAAGGTCACCATTGAAAGGGGTGACCACACTGTCTCCTCTTCTTTGTTGCATTTTTTCTAGCAGCTTGTCCAGGTCATCGCCTATGTCAAAATACAGTGGATTTAAGAAGGTTATAGTGAGCAGCATGCTGAGTGGTTCTTATCAGTATCAGATGAGATGTCTGGGCTGGGCTCTCATCAACATTTGTGAGATGGTCTGCAATTGTGGCGTAATTCCTGCCTGGCCATCTCTCTGGCAAGTGTGTCTCCACAGTAAGAGCCATTCTCGATGGCATTCACCTCTGTGAGCTTACAACCAACACACTTTCCACGCTGGTTCTCTTTTGGCTTGTATCGTGTACAAAAGCAGGCAAAAAGAGGCTCTGTCTCTACCTGACATATGAAAAAACTCAGATCCAGGGAGAGACAGAGAAAACAGCCCGAGGTCAGCAACAAGGCCACAGCTGAGCCAGGTTCTCCTCCTAGCATCCTTGTGCCTTCCTCTGGACCTCACATGGTTTCCTGTGGTGGTCATCACCACGATAAACCACTCCAGATGAAAACTCAGCCACCAAGCGTAAGCCCCATCTTCATCCCCGACAGGCTAAGATTTAAATTCAGACAATCACGCAACTAGGGCTGGCAGGGAGGCCCAATCTTACAACTACTTACCTAATGAGGTGGTTCTGAAATGCGATGCCAGGAAACTGACCTTTCCTGTGATGAGCTCATAACTAATTTCTTTCAGAAACTCACTGGTGGTAAGCATGCTCTCTGCCAGAGCCCGGGACTGATGCTGACCTGAAGGACAGAGAGCAGGGTGATGATTCATGCCTGGAGCTAATGCTTGCTGCAACACTAGCTATGATAGCTACAGAAATGACAGACATCTAGAGCTACAGGAACTTAAGAAAATCATGGCATGTCAATTTAAAGATTGTCTACAGCAACAACAACAATAAATTATTTGTAATCGATGCCAGGCAATTAAATGGAAATGACATGTTTTATTTTTGTAATTGTAAATATGTATACATGCATATATTTAAAGGCCAGAGAAGTCCAGGAAACGTAATAGTGTGTTTATATGGTTGTTATAAGGAATAACCTGAAAAACAAGCTTGTGTGGAACCATTTTTAGAATTAAAAATATGAATGATCACACAGCCAGGGAAAGCTTTCTAAAACCCTGACATAGAAAGGTGGGAAGACAGTTTGGCCAGTGCACATTTGTGAGTGGGGATGGGATTTGATCTCTTTGGTAGGAAGTAGTGAGAGCCATTCAGTAAAGAGAAGAGAAATGACAGTCTGAGTGCTGATGGCTGGAGGGACCATCCCTGGCAGAGTCAGCACAGTGCATAGCTGTCTTTTCTTTCTTAGGGATTCCTGGAGGGTTCCTGGCAAATGTGACTGGCTGGCACTGGCAGTTGCAAAGTCTTTATAATTTATCTGTTTTGTGTGTGTGTGTGTGTGTGTGTGTGTGTGTGTCTGGTTTTGTATGCCACAAATGCATGCAGGATCCTGAAAATCAGAATAGGGTGCTGGATTCCCCAGAACTGGAATTACAGAGAGTTGTGAGCTGTCATGTGGGTGCTGGGAATTAAACCAGAGTCCTGTGCAAGACAAGTCAGTGGTTTTAACTGCAGAGCCATATTTCTAGCCCCAACACTTGCAAAACCTTTTAAGGACAGAAGTTACATGAGATGAGGGAATCTGCTTCAACAGTTAGCTTTTTTAAAGCTTTTTAAAATCTTTTAGATTGTCTCCAGAACCAGGTGCTGAGGCACCAGCCACACTGAGGGCTTTAACATCGGATCTGAAAAAGATAGGAAAGTTAAAATTGGGAGGAGAAACCCAAGCCACAGTCATTAGCCAGAGAATAATTGTGTGGATGCTGGAAACATCCAATGGTTACTTTTTAATATGTTAGAATGAATGCATTAAACAGACAAAGTCCCAACCCGACTCACCTAATACAACCACACAAAATTCATTTCCTCTGATTTTCGATGCACAAATTGCTACGACATAATCCGGTAGTCTCTGATAGTGTTTGGTTTCACTGAGAAGCCTTAGTGTCTCTGAAATGCCCTCTGCCAGAGAGTTTTGGGTCACGATCACATGAACCATGTCTTGAGACACACTGGCAGCTAATCTAGCAAGCCAGGGGAGCTGTCCCGGTGACACGGGTGTACACGGAACACCCATCTGCAGGGTTCGCTCTCTCACAGTAAATTCCTGCATGGCTTTCAGCATGATCTGCTCAAATTCTTCCCTGAGAGGTATCTGGTCAGGACCTATATTGAAGAGAAGTACAGCTAGAAGGAAGAAAACGCATGGTGCCTCACATCCAAAAGTTCCTCTAAACCCACTACACTCCAACCAGCAAGTCCGTGCTTTTATCTTGCAGAGGTCCTAAGTCACAGCTCCTATGATTAGGAAACTCCCTTTTCACCTCTCTGGCCTCAGTTTTTAGAACTTAGGCTCTGTTCCCCTATCCTCTATTGATGTTCTTTCTCAAGGAGGATATGCTAAGGTGAAAGACTGATTCTGTTGCGTGTCCTGGGAGGTGATCACTTCCCAACCTTGGAATTATAGATTCTGCTAATGATTAATAAAATGAGCCAACACACTGGTGTATGATCAATTTTAGGTTCCATTCATTTTTACGCATATTTTAATGTATTGTCTTCACCTAATTTTGACATTATTCATAAGAAAATGAATTATTTTTCCCAATTTACATGTTACACAGCCTCCAACTTTCCCCAGACAGAATACTCCTGTCATCTCATTCTCCTCCTGTCCTCAGGCTTGTTAAATATGACATCTGGCCCCTTTCCCCAGCCATAGTTAAGCTAAGCTTACACTGATGACCTGTGGCCCTGGAATTAGAGGGATTTTGTTTCTTATTGTCTTTAGAAACTTAACCAGTCTTTAGAACAAAATCAGAAGGCATTCAAGTGGCACAAATTAACTAAGATTTCTACCTTTAGTTTAAATTAAAACCTAGGGGATACAGTGACTTGTTCAGCTTTTTCCCCTGGTGTGAATCAAGACTTGAAACTCAAGGGTTCCTGTCAGCAGGGGCCAACTCCTCATTGTCCGTGATCTGAGGCTAATCACTGGCTCTAACCCCAGGCTATAGCACAGAAGTGAGGATCTAGAAGACCTCTGCCTGGAAGGCAGCTCAGAGTCAGAAACTATCCCTCCCTCTGATGACAGTTAAGTGGTCTCCTGGCCCTGCTCATCTTTTTTGGAAAGTAAGAAAATAAGGGGCTTAATTATTATTTTTTAAAGACAAGTGAGATTATACAAAATAAAACAAAAAATAGAACACACTCCAAAAAATAAGTAATTTATATTGGAGAAGCTACTTTTCCAGGACTGGTTGAGGGCGAGGGAGAATGGAAACCTCATAGATAGCTGATTGTTTTCTGTACATAGAAACAAGAAAACAATAATGCTTACATTAAATTTGTTTCTGGAGCTAGAGCAAGCCTGGCGCATGAGTGACGCTCTGGATTTGATCCCAGGACACCACCCACCCAGCCTAAAACATCTTTCCCAGCCCTACCCCTTGCTAGGCAGTAGTAAACAGTAGGGGTTTTGGCTTTGTTTTTAAATCAGTTGGGAGTCATTCAACCTCA
The DNA here is from genome assembly GCA_001685095.1 of Ellobius talpinus. NCBI lineage: Eukaryota > Metazoa > Chordata > Mammalia > Rodentia > Cricetidae > Ellobius > Ellobius talpinus. The sequence goes on from LOJH01020296.1 coordinate 9,829, forward strand.
GATCTTCATTCAGCTTTAACAAATTAGAATCATGGTTTGTAGCCACCACAAGTGGCTGAATTTGTACCACGAAATGAAGAGAAAGTGGTCATTTTTTATAACTTTTTTCTGTTGGAGCACATGACAAATGGAAAGCAGGTGGCCTGTCTCTGTTTGCTAGTGTCTTCCATGAAAACCTGAAAGGTTCAGCGGCCCTGTTTACAGTTGTGAGAGAATCCAGGGCAGACCAGGCGCTGGCAACACATTCTCTTGGGATATACAAAGAGTCCATCAAAGGCATTTGGGAAAATAAAGTGGTATAGCATGTTCCCAGAATTCTTTGTAATCTTAAAACTCATTTGTAAAGTTTTGATCGAATTACTGTTAAGAAACAAAAAGTGGAGGGATCATGTGCTCAGGTTCAGACAGAAGACCTCTTAGGAGAACACATGGTCCCACTTCTCCATCTCTGCATCAGGTTCAGACAGGAGAAGATCTCTTAGGAGAACACATGGTCCCCACTTCTCCATGTCTATCACTCTCAGTTCTGGCTGGATTCTAGGAGCCCAGTAATGGTGACTTTCCCTTTGAGAGCTGTCTCCCTCAGCATCAGCTCTGATGGCTTTCCAGATGGAGCCACCACAGTAGGAAAGGACATGTTTCCAGCAGACCTGGAGCCATCTGGACTTGCTGATTCCATTATTTACTTCAAAAGGTTTTTCAGTTTGTGAAATAACAGAAAAATTTTAAGTGGCTATTATAGAAAGTCCCTTTCTTTCTGAAGACTCTTGCTTTTCTCTTTCCCTGTCAATGTTCAGAGAAACAAAGTATTAAAGCTGTCATTTTAGAAGTTTGGGTAACTTTAAAAAATGTCTATAATCTATGCATATGTGAAAATATATGCTTCTTAAAATTAGAGGGACAGAACAATTTTTAAAAGCATAACAGGACAACTTGTTTGGGGACAGCAAAGTCCCCACACACCTAGGTGAAAGGAAGGAGAAGGCCAGAGGGGGAAAAACAGAAGGAGGGATGAGGGGGGACAGGACTGAGCTATTTATGCTCTAGACTAACAGACCTAATGCATGAAAGTAAAATTCTGGAGAGAAGTGATCCTGAAGAGCAGAAAAGAATCTTGTTTAAATCAGAAATGTCTAGGCTAAGAGATTTTTAATAACTTGAAAGAAGATATTTTATTTTCATCATGTGGTTTATTTAATTAACTAGGACCCTGGTTTTCTTGGAAGGTTATTAAGGTTGAAAGGAAAAGACAGAATTCCGGCCTGCTTGCCTTACAGAAAGCACAGCGCTCTGAAGTTCTGTTCTCACTGGTTCTGGGGGCGTCTTTCAGATCTCAGAAGACAGTCCACAGTCCAAAGTAGGGAGATTTAAATTTATGATCCCAAAGGAGCCAGAACGAGGTGATTTTTATAATTGTTTTACTTACCAACAAGAACAGTTTTCAAGTTACAGGCTTATTATAAAAGCAAGTTCCATGGAAAATGTGGCTTAAAAACCCCTGTCAGGGTGGAGGCCATATTGAGGTGGAGTCTCCTGGGAAATGACGGATCCTTGCCAATGCTGCTACATGACACTGGAAAGGCTGTATCTGGCTTGCTGAAAATTTTGCTTTTTAAGTACTATCCCAGTATTTTTGTGGTTTCTTAACACTGAAGTACTTTGTAACATTTAAAAAAAAACAACTCATAAGAACATATAAAAATTTTTGTATGAAAATTTGCACCTCAAACATTTTCCTAAGCAAATCAATGGCGTGAAATCCCAGAGAGAATATAATTAGGCTGCATATTTGAAGGCTCACTGAAGTTTGCAAAATAAAGGGCATTTCAATGTAAATGCTGCTGAGCCACCAGTGTTCTGCAGGGACTCACCTAGGTTCAGAGGTTCATGACCTTTGCTTCCCCCTTTCCTAAGGCCTTCCTTCTGAAAGGGTTAGGGCGCATCTTGAGACTCGACAGTAGGGGGAGCAATTTGTTTCTTTTATGACAAGTGTGGAGAAAAGGGAAGGATAGATAAGTCAGAAGACTGGAAAGATGAGTCAGGCAGGCAGAGGAATTGAAAAGGACACAATACATTCCAAGAAAAACAAACAAAAAGACCATTTCAAAGGTTCCTAGTCTATGATTGTGGAGAACAACTTACCTAACCGTACAAGGTACTGTATAGTCAGAAGGATCATGCTTTCCACACTCAGGAGCTGGGTGCTAGCCAACCCCAGCTGCTCCAGATCCTTGTTTTCCAGCTGTGGGATCCTGTAGCAGTTCACCAGCAGAGGACTCACAACAATGTCACCAACATTTCCATAGAAATAGGGCAAAGTGCCATAGCCTGCCCCAAAAGAAACACGTCAGTAAGCCCTTTTGAGTTCCAGTCAGGCACACCAGTTCAGTGAGACTCGAGGATGCTCAGAAATCCTCTGCCCTCCAAGAAGACCACCTTAGGGAATTCACCTGCATGTTACACATTCTATAGAAACTGAGGGGCCACTCCAGTTACATCCCGTTTTTCCACAGAAGGGTTACTGTGAACACTATAGTTCTGCTACAGAGGACTTGTGAGATGATAAATAGTTCCTGATCAACTTTCTTTTCAGATGAGAAAAACAAATATGACAGCATTTCACTTTGCCAGTGTTCTGGGACATGGGGAAGTTAAGCCAAGCTCACTGATAAACCAGTGTTCTGCTAACAAGCAGTAAACACTTAGAGATCTCCTACTTATTTTTCTATATTAGTGGGGTTTTTTTCAGATTTTTATGTGGATGAATATTTTGCCTGCATGTATGTCTGTGCACCGTGTGTGTCTGGTGTCCACAGAGTTCAGAAGAGGGTGTTAGATCCCCTGAAACGATAGCTAAGGATGGTACTGGGAACTGACCGTGGGTTCCCTACAAAAGCAGCAAGTGCTTTCAACAACTTGTCTATCACTTTAGCCCCTATATTGGTATTTTTTGTTTTTTATTAGTTTTTTCTGAATGCCAGGGGATTCTTCAAAGTACCTTATATAGGAGAGAAATCCATTGAGAAGGTACCCTGCTTTGGTGGTGCAGTAAAGAGAGGCACCCCTCTCTGTAAGACTTTCTTTTGAGACAGGGTCCCACAAAGTAGCTCTAGATAGAACTCAATATGCTGGCCAGGTTAGCCTTGAACTCACAGAGACCTCCCATGTTGGGACTAAGGGCATGTGCCACCACACCTGGCCTCTGTGAGACTTTCTAAAAGTCAAGTGTCAAAGGAACAAAGGGCCCACATTCCTCATCTTTCTAAGGCTTAGCTGCATCATGTGGATGCTAAGAACCTCTCCAGCCATATGGAATTGGGATTCCCGCAATACTTCCAGTCCCATGATCAGTGGATAGGGTGACCTGATAAAGCTTGAAGTAAAAACAGCCAAGTCAACAGAGTCAGGCCAGCACAGGAGCAGACAATGACTCATGGTAAGGCACCCTGCCTGCTTTATCATGGGAAGAAAACAGGCAGTCTCCCTCTGGTCTAGACCTGCCTGCCTACGAGGCCTTCAGATAGGGGTATGAAAGGTACTCAGTTGGAGAATGTAAGAGTTGGAATCCTAGAATTTGGACTCCTAAACAACCTTCTACTTTCACTGTCAGTCAGCAGTGGGGGAGGATGGCTCCGCAAAGATGCTGACTCACACAGACAGATGCCCCAGGGCGAGCCTGGTGTTCTGACATGAGGCCTGTCAGTTGGCTTAGTTTGTTTCTTTGCTTTGAGGTTTGGCCCTTTCTTCAGTCTGTCTACTTTGAGCAGACTTTGGCATACAGCACAAATCTCAGGGTCTGAAGGTTTTCTAAGACCCTTCCAGACAAAGGTAAACCCCCTCTTCTAAGACATCCTGAAGCTGTTGGTTGTGAAGCTCTACCAGCTCTCATAGTCCAATGGGTCAGGATGTTATCCTCGTGTAGAACTGTTGTTTCCTGACTCCCCACTGCACAGAGACTCTTGAAGGAAAGAGTGCTATTCTCAGCTTCAAACCAGATGCTTAATACTGCATGAAGGGACTGGCCAAGGAAAGCTGATACAATCAATAAAGACAAATACACATACTCATGGGTGTGTGAATGAACCCACAGACCAGGGGCTGGAGACACAGGAGTCTAGACGATGGAATTCTTCTACCTTACCTATCAGGATCACTGGTCTAACTCCTGAGTTACTCAGCAGGTTTTCAGGAATAATCACAGTTTCCCCTGCAGGGACAGGCCGAGGCTGGAGAATTCCAGTTAAAGGGGTCTGTGGAATTGGGGTAGATAAGAGGGGCTCTGGAAAGAAAAAGTTGTTTGACAAGAAAGATTAGGCTTGGGGGCTAACTGGAAAACTTCAGAAGCCAATGCAGTTTTAATACTATAGAAATTTTAGAACTCTCATAGTTTATTGTGTGTGGTTTCTTTTTCACTTACATACACATTACAGAAAATTAGAAGAAAAACAGAGGTAAGAAAACAAATCAGTCACAATCATTTCACTGTGGATAACGACCACTGATGGCTTCTTCTAAGCAATCTTTTGGATTTGGCTGTGCAATTTATATTTACCATGCCCTAGTGACCAAAGGTATGGTTTTCCATTACATAAAGCTGAAAACAGAAACACGTGACAGAGATACTCATCATTAATTATTTCTACCTGGAAGCAACTGTGGTAACATATTGCCGTAGTTCTTTGCATATGTGAGATTTTTTTTATCAGTTTTTAAAATTATTTAAGCAAATTAAAAAGTTTTTGGGGTGGGAGCACTTGCTACTGTCTACTTAGAAGGACAGGTAGACAAATGTTTGAACACTTAGCTGTGGACACCTTTGGACACGGTCTGGTTAGTATGAAGGAGAGCCAGGTAACTCTTCATATTATAGGTATAGACTAAACCATGAAGCCAAAGTAATCAAGACGTATCATACAGAGAACAAATCCTAGAAGGCCAACTCTCACACCACTGCTGACAAAGCAAGTCCAAATGTGCCCGTGGTGGTGATGTTGTTTACATCAGACCTTATACAACAAATGACTTACCAATGACAAGGCTAAAACTAAGATCAGCTGTGATAGTACATGAACTTATAGAGAAGGACTATGTTATGGAGACAAAATATTAACTACTATCAGTACCCTTACATAATACTACTAATCACAACAATTGATTGAGGGCATTTACCTTCAAATGATAAGGACAGGAACAGAACTTATCTCTGCTAATAAAAGAGAAACGTTTAAACATATCTTCAGTTAAAATCTCACCAGTTCTTGAAAGAGGGCGAACTGTGGGAACAGGCACAACTAGGGAAGGTTGGGAGACAGGCGACCCCGGATACCATCCCCGGTGTCGTTTCTTTGGTGGGCCAGAAATGAACATATTAGCTGAAAACAAAAAGGAAACACAGTTTTGTCTGCAGTAATGGAGAAGAAAGAAAGAACAGCAAGGGATCATAGGGTCTTTGCTTTGATCTTCTAAGAGGGCCCAAGTCACTGTCCTATGGGCAATGGTAGAGTTGAAAAAAGTCACGCTAACAATTCAACACTGCAGTAATAATTGTAACCATGTGCTGTTTTAAGGCTACAATTTATACAGATTATTTGATTCTATTGACATCTCTGTTAAGTTATGGGGCAAATCTACTTGGTAAATGAAAAAAAGTATCTCGTGTCATACAAATCTTTTCAAATAGAGTTTTGTGCTTTGGTAAGTAAAAGATATGAGTTTTCAAGGTTCTTCCCTATAATTTTGATTAAACACTTATTTCCCAGTTAGTTTTAACCGCATAGAATCACCAAGACATTTAACAGTTAATGTTCACATCAATCATAAAATTTCAAAATGTTGTGTTTTAAGCAAGGGGAAGGCTCTACAATGTGTGTTCGGATAATTAATTGTGGAAATATCTGTAGCTCCGCGCTAATGGAATGCTTTAGCTGATAAAGTGCCACACAAACATGAGGACCTGAGAATAACCTTCAGAATCAATTTTTAAAAAAGCCAAGCTCAAAGGCGCATGCCTCAAAATCAATGCTGTGCCAATGAGAGGATCCTGGGGATCACTGAACAGCCAGTCTACTGTATCTGTGGACTCTGAGCTCACCCTGTCTCAGAGGATAATGTGGAGCGCTACAGGGGAAGACAGTCAATGTAGACTTTCAGTTTTCACTTACTTGTAAATAAGTACACAGCCCCCCTTCTCTCTCCTCTCTTTCTCCCTCCCTCTTCCCTCTTTCTCTTCCTCTCTCCTCTCTCCTCTCTCTCTCTTGCCTCCCTCCCACTCTTTCTCCTCTTCCCCCTCTCCCCCTCCCTCTCTCTCCCTCTTTCCTCTCTCCTCTCTTTCCCCATCTCTCCTTCTCTCTCTCTCTCACACACACACGCACACACACACACTCAGAGTACCTTGGTCTATGGATGTGTAGGTAGGTCTTGGTGACAAAGAGTAGTTCCCAGAGCGAGATGGCATGGAACTGGATGTGCCACTCTTCCCTCCATGGCTACTGGTCCCATTGGCTGCTTCTGTAGAACAGAAAAATATCACTTCAGAACAGAGGTTTGGAGGATACTACGAAGCAGCAGACATCTGGTAAACCTCACATTTGAGGATTCATGGAAACTTCACAGACAGTACTCAGCCTAGTTGCATAAAACCAACTACAACTGTTAGAGCAATCAGCTTCATTAAACTTAACTGTCAGATAAGAAAATGACTGGAATAAATTAAAAAACTAGATGTACCCAAAAATAATTTCCTGGGACCCTGAGAAATCTTTTAGAATTTTTTTAAGAAGTCTTTGGAGATAGTAGGTAAATATGAGGGAAATTTTAATAGAATTTTAACTCTACTTTATGGAAAATTTCAAACATACAAAAGGAGAGAGAACGGTGCAATGCATGTTTATGCACCCACTGCCCAGGTCCAGCGTTGGTCTCATGCAGCCGCCTATCTTGTTCATCACACTCTGACCTGCTTCCGGGCACAGATGCACAGTGCTCTGTTTAGCCAGAAGCAACCTAGCCATCTATAATTTCACTGATAAGCACTTCTATAGATATTGTTAAAAGAACCTTTAAAATAAATTTGCAATAAAATTATTATACTTAAAATCAATAGTGACTAATAATTTAATATAATCAAATATCCCACCAGTATTCCAAACTTTCTCAGTTACCTCAGAAATACTTTAAAGAAATTCAAAAAAGAACTTTATGTTTGATTTTAGGTGACCTATACTTCAGGCTTTTTTAAAAACATACAAGATTAACTTTTATTATTTTTAATTTGTGTGTGTGTGTATGTGTCCCTACATGTACTACATATGTCCAAAGAGAGACTGGATACCCTGGAGCTGAAGTTATAGGCAGTTGTGAGCTAGCTGCTGTGGGCACTGGGAACTGAACTCGGGTCCTCTGACAAAGACCATCGCTGCTCTCACCCACGGAGTCATCTCTCCAGCCACCTTAGATTTCATAGTCTAAAGGGATTTCTTTTCTTTTAAACAAATACTTCTTGGGATTGTTTTCCTTCTGAAAAGTCTTGAAGAATTTGAAGACTCAGTGTTCCCAGTGTCACTGAACGCCCATGTGTCCACTGTATTTCAAATAAACTAATTGTTAGAGGCCTAGTCAAATTCATATTCATTTTGGTTTTCGCAAAAGAATCTCAAAGGCAGCTGTAAATGTTCACCAGGAAGCAAAAAGTGGACAGTTTTTCTCTTTTGAGGATGTTGGGAACAATTTGTGGGGATTCAGAATTTGTCAGCCTAACTCTTTCTTATTAAAGTTTCATTTTTAAGGTCCAGGGGCAGTGGCACTTGCTTTTAATCCCGGCACTCAGGAGGCAGAGGCTGGTGGGTCTCTGAGTTTGAGGCCAGCCTGGTCTACAAAGTGAGTTCTAGGACAGTCAGGACTGCTACACAGCAAAACCATATCTCAAAATAAAAATAAGTAAACAAATAAATTTTCATTTTCATTTTGAATTATGTGTGTCTATGTGTGGGCTTGTGCAAATACATGTGGTAGCCACAGAGTCTAGAAGAAGCCATCAGATTCCCTGTATTGAAATTATAGGCAGTTGTGAGTTGCCTGAGGTAGGTACTGGGAGCCAAACTCCCATCCCTTGCCAGAAGCACCATGTATCCTTTTTGTTAGTTTATTTGTTTGTTTTTTAAGACAGGGTTTTTCTGTGTAGTCTGGCTGTCCTGAAACTAGCTCAGTAGACCAGGCTGGCCTTGAACTCATGGACATTCACCTTCCTCTGCCTCCTGAGTGCTGGAATAAAGGTGTGTGCCACCACTGCCTGACTAGCAGCATGCATTCTTAACTGCTGAGCATAATTCTTGCATTATGGAGTCAAGTGGATGATTTTAGTAACTACCTTGATTACTGATCTATCACTTCATTAATTTTTTATCACCATTGTGAAAACTTGACTTTAGTTTTTTCGTATCTAAAATCTAACTAGGAGGTAAATACTGTAAGAGCTGCTGGACTGGAGTAAAAATCAAGGCGGGTTCTGTAAACAGCTGTGTCTAGCTTTTGGAACATGTCCCAAAATGACCAGGTCTCTGTCTTACCATTTCTTCTTCTTAAGCTCTGGATTTTTCTAGGATTCCATCCTTCATTCATAGCCTGCCTCATCACATCTCTTTCATGGCTGATATTAGCCTTGATGGTTTCATGACATGTTGGTAACACCCTCAAGGCACATGCCTTTAATCCCAGCACTCAGGAGGCAGAAGCAGGCAGATCTCTGTGAGTTCAAGGCTAGTCTGGTCTACATAGCAAGTTCCAGGACAGGCTCCAAAGATCACAGAGAAACTCAACAAACAAACAAACAAACAAAAGAAAAAAGAAAAAGGAAAAAAAAGAGAAAAGATCTTCTTGCAAGTCTATCACCTTCACTGGATTATGAGACATTTGGGGTCAGGCATTTTTTTTTTATAATCTCAGGTGCTAGCCACAGCAGGAGCACAAGAAATGTTTGTTGAACAAAATCAAACTCTAGTCTTCTGTGCACGAAATGTCATTTTGACTCTTCTGGTTGGAGCACAGAGAGAGCAAAGCTTTGTCCAATATTGCATTATTCTAGGCAGTTCCATGACCATCTTTGACTGGCAGGTAAAAGGAGTGTTGGAGTGTTTGCTTTTGTCAATTAAAGTTCACACAAGTCATTTGATATTTGCCAAAAAAAAAAGTAGTAAGGAAGGAAAACATCACCTGCAGCAAAAGTCTTTCCTACAACCTGCAAAGATAAAGGCAGTGGTTTCACAACATTCTTATTCCGGGTCAGGTCCTGAGCGCCACTTAAATTGATTGCAGAATTAGCTCGACTGAGAGCCGGCGAATCTTTAAAATGAGAGAGGTTGTTTAAATTAGCAAGCATTTATATATGCAGGAAGAAAGTTAATTTGGCATGGGTGAGCTGAGGAAAGCAAGAGGGAGGGTTTAGCTTCTTGGAACTATTGAGATGCTTTAGAAAGGTCAATTTCTATGAATCCAGGTTTATTTATTTTCTACTTAACAAACATGTACTAGGTGTTAGATGCTACTGTAAGTACTTCAAATATATTAATTCACTTGATCCATGTAATTCATTAGGTCATAGTAGCTGGTCAAACTCAGATGACCTGTCATTGGGTTCATATCTATGTTCCATATCTAAATTATGTCCACGATTCCTTCAACAACACATTTTAATGAGATATATCCATCTCTGTACAGATAAATTTTTTTCTGTGTCCATGCTTGTATGCAGTCATATGTGTATGAATATATATATGTGCATAAGCATATGCATGTGCACATGTGTGCATGCATGTGTGGAGGAAAGAAGTCATGTCAGGTATCTACCTCAATTGCTGTATACTCTAGTTTTTGAGACAGGGTTTCAATGACCCTGGAGCTAATTAATTTGGCAAAACTGGCTAGCTAGTGAGCCTCACAGGGGTGCTCCTGGGTATGATTTCCCAGCGCTGGATTTACAAGTGCTATGATGTTTGCCTGTAATCCAAGCATGTGCGAGGGTGACACACAAGAATTGCTAATTCAAGGACAGCCTGGGATAGATGATAACTCAAAAAAAATGGGTGGGCCTCCCTGCTGCCTAGCTCAGTATCAGAAGGTGCTGAGCCAGCTGTTGAGGGAGAAAAGCCATCAGTCATTTCACCCAACAGTGAACCCTGAGAGTCACAGTGATGACCAGCATGATGGGAAATGCCATGGGTGCAATAGCAATATGAATGTTATGGGGATAACCAGCTGTTTTCTGGGTGGGTGCAAGGCCCGCTACATACACTGGAACTGTGTGGTACTGCAAACCTGACAGAGACCCATGGCTAGGGAGCTCATAGGCCCTAAGGGTGAACTTACTAGTATCATTTTGGTAAACGGGCATAGAATCAAAATGCCCTGTACATTTGCATCTCTCTGCTCATAGATCAGTAGAGCTCTCAGTCCTTATCAAAGACCCCTCTGTGCAGGGGATGGTGATTGACACAGAAACTCACAACTGGTCAAAGCAGAGAAAGTCTGTGGAGTAGTTAGTCAGAATAGAACGGCTGTTCCCATGTTGCCCTCCAAAAAGAAAAAAAGAGAATATCATGGGAGAAGGGATGGGAAAACTATAGGGAGGGGCCAGAGGCTTAGGCAGGCCCGTGTGTCTCCTAGATATGGCAGAACTCGAATTCCCAGCAGCGGCAGCCACATAGGCCTAAAATCATCACAAATGGGGAGGGGTTCATGAGCTCCCACCCTTGCTGAGGAACTATAGGTAGCTGATGGTTGCTAGGGGAGGAGAGTCGCTGGTAGGGCTGCCATACTATGGAGAACAGACATGAGTACATGGGCAGAGCAAAGAGAAAAAGATTAGCTGGGTGGTGGTGGCACACCCTTTAATCCCAGCACTCAGGAGGCAAAGACAGGCAGAGCTCTGTGAGTTTGAGACCAGCCTGGTCTACAAGAGCTAGTTCCAGGACAGGCTACAAAGCTACAGAGAAA
>LOJH01020297.1:1684-20476 GCA_001685095.1 Ellobius talpinus
CCCTCCCCTCCTCCTCCCTCTCCAGTCCAAAGAGCAGTCAGGGTTCCCTGCCTTGTGGGAAGTAAAATGGGCACATTTTCATGCAGTGTGATCAACTATCCCTTAACAGTCCTCTGCAAGAACAGAAAATGCTCTTAACCACTAAGCCATATTGACAACCCACTCTTCCCTCCACTTCTGTCAGCATGTAAAAATTGACAGAATCAAAATGCTATTGGCTTACAGAAAATGTAATAAATTAAAAAACTTAAATAAATGAGTCAAGGGATTAGAGAAGGAGTGAATCTCAGCATGCATTCCCTGCCAAACAAATTACACACATATGTGCGTGCGTGCGCGCGCGCACACACACACACACACACACACACACACGGAGAGAGAGAAAGCTGCCACAATCAGTACTTCATGTAAAGACCACCACAACTTTGAAAAAAAAAACCTCTGCAATGATACCTGTCCAGCAACTGTCTGTCTAGCCTTGGATGAAGGTGACTCTTTCTATTGATCCACAGAACCAGGTCTTTTTGCTTTAAGAAACTTCCTATTGCTTTAACATATTCAGACTTGAATACAGTTAGACTTCATTATATCTATTTCCATTCTACTTCTAATGAATCTTATTAACCTTTGGAGACCATCCAGCACTTTGGTGTTCATTTTAGGTTGATATTCTTATTAAAGAAATACCTTGAAGGGAGGTTGGCTTAAGTTAGACTGTCATTCACAACCCTCAACTGAAAAGTCAAACATTTGTCAACATCATTTATTGACTCTGTTGTTCTAAAAAATGTTTTATTACCATGGCATGAATATGGTGGTCAGTGGACAACTGGTGGGAGCTGAGTCTTTCTCTTTCCACCATTGGGGATCAAACTCAGGTTTTCAGGCTTTGGGGAAGATGCCTCCTCCTCTCCAGCCATCTCAGCAGCCTCTGTTTGTTGACTTTATACTATTGTGATGGAGAAAAATTTTAGCCTGTAGTCTCAGGTGCACAAATACCTTCTGATTTTTTGTCCTTTTGAGTGGTGAGTTTTGACTGTTTTAAATAAAAATAAACCGGATTGTTCCTGCACACCATGGTGCGTGTCTCAGGTAGCTGAATGCTCCTAGGAAGATGAGGTCTAGAGACCAGGATGGAGTCTGGGAAGCATTTTCTGGTTATCCCTGGGGAGAGGGACAGGAGATGATGGTGCAAGTATGAGGCCCAGTGCCTCTCTTCCACTGTATCACATGTTTCTTTGAGTATGTTTCTGATTGGGGATGTAGTTTGGTGTAGATCACCAGTGGCATCCCACAAGGCCCAACATCTCTTTGCAAAGTACTGCTGAGCTTTGCAAGTCTCGTGGGCTGATTTCTTTTCTTCCTCTTAACCATGTTGTACTGTTAAGCTCTCCTGAATCCTTTCTTCCAGTTACATGGCTCTCACACCTTAATGTGCACACTCATTACCCGGAGAACTTGTTAGAAGACTCAGGGACTGCCTCTGTGAGCTAGAAGTGGGGCAGGGCTCATTAACTCACACTTTTAAAGAGTTCCTCCCAGGTTCCAGGGAGGATCAGCCTTCTGAAGCCCAGCCCTGCCCTTTCAAAGGGTGGGATAATCTTCCACAGCCTGTGTAGTCTATAAAAGTTCCTCTGGCAAACCAATGGCTCGTCCCAGCCCTTGTTGGACTGGGTGTGGGATGATGTGGGCTCAGGGAGAACAAATTTGTGTTTCAGAGTTAATAATAACAGTTTTGAATTACAAAATTGGGTCCTACTAATAAAATGCCCCTGATCACATTAATATGTACACTTTATATCTACTAGAAATTGTTGAGTTTTTGTTTTTGTTTTTGAAGAAGGAAAAGGTGATTATAAGTATATGTAGAATCGCTTTTCCTGGGCAAGTTTCTTTCATAATGGCTGTGGGAAAGGATGACTTCTAGATTCGTATGTCTAAGAAACAGTGATAAATTAATACTTATTACAACAGAAAAACACAATCACCTTCACATATCCATTTAAAAAGGACTTCAACAAATGTCATGTAATTGCTAATAATCACTGTTTGTGATGTTAGTACTACTCTGAATAAAATTTCTCTGAGCTTAGTTTCACTTTTGACACATTAAAATGTTTTTGTATTTTGGATACTTAATGTATTTGTGGGGATTGTTTATTTATTTATTGCTAATAGAATATAACAAACATAATTAAATCTGGATTGGTAGCACTAAAAATCTCTTTGTGTTCAGACTGTGTAAATGTGGGAGGAACAGAGAGCAAAGGACATCTGGACATCTGGTAGTACAAAGATCCTGTCTTCCTAGACTGTCACAGTGAACTGGTCAAAGGCTCTGACCACCTGACTTCTGTGGTGGTGTTAGAAGAGAGTGGTGAGCTTTCACTGGGTTATACACAAACCTGAAAATCTAGGCTGGCTCCTGAGAATTGGGAAGACTCATTTCAAGTCTAGAGTCCAGGTCCTGATGGACTAGACTTTAATGTAGTGAAAGGTAAGTAAGGCCCCTCAGTGTTCCCATCTCTGTTTAAAATAAACACTAATAAAAGAGTTCATAAACGTGGCACTAAATCACAGAAAGGGGTAATTTGCTTATGTTGGTCATGAGGCCATAAACTGGGACATTATTATCAAGCATCTTTTTGAGGGACTGAATCAAACTATAATTAGGTAGGTCCAAGCCTGGCAACTATTTTCATAGTAACCTATTTTTTAAAACTTGCTAACCAGCTCTTTAGTTTTATGAACATTGCCTGTGTCAAGAAAAGATGGAGAGCTGGGTGTGGTGGTTCATGCTTTTAATCCTAGCACACAGGAGGAAGAGGCAGGAGGACCTCTGTGAGTTCCAGGCCAAGCTGGTCTATATATTGAGGGCTTAAGGCTACCTAGTGATATAGTGAGAACCTATCTCAAAAGAAGAAGGAGAGGGAGAAAAAGGAAAGAGAAATCGTAGCAAACCCTGATTCCATTCCCCAGAAGTTCTCCATGGTGCATCTTTCTTGCTTCTCTGAACCCCTTTGGCCCTGCATAGCCGTGATGCTGATTGCAGTGCCCCCTCTTTGCATTGCCAAGTTGTCTGTGGTAAGACTACGTCATTGGTATCCAGGATGAAGAGAATACAGCTATGTGTGTAATTTAAGTTTTTAGTAGCCACATGAAAACACGAAAAGAAGCAGATGAAATTCGTTTTATCAATGTCTTTTATTCAGTCCAACATACCCCAAATATACCAACATGGAAGCAATATAAAACTTTTGAGATCATTACAATTACTTTTTATGAACACTTTAGAATTAAAATGTGTTTGATACACACAGCACATCTCTATTAGGATTCGTTTCACCTCAAGTACTCAGCAGTCACATTGGCTGGTTGAACAGGGCAGCACCAGGTAAATGCAATATTGAACAGTGCAGCACCAGGTACATGCAACATTGAACAGGGCAGCACCAGGTACATGCAACATTGAACAGGGCAGCACCAGGTACATGCAACATTGAACAGGACAGCACCAGGTACATGCAACATTGAACAGGGCAGCACCAGGTAAATGCAAGTGGGTTTCTAAAGACATTGCTACTGTGTCTACTAAGAGCATATTATTGTTGTTAGATCCAGCTATATGTTGACATTCCACATAAGCAAGATCATAAAGACCTGTTCTGACATGTGTCGAAGACCCAGTCTTTGACTGCAAGTGCCAATCATCTTAGCTTCTAAGATTTTTATTTATCTAATATCTTCTACTCGTGAAAATAGGACTCTCTCACACATGGCCCAAAGTGGCTCCACGACCATTTTGTCAGTTACGAGGTTGGGTATTTCATGAAGTACTGATGTTTAGACTGTCTTATCCTTGTGAATCAAGGTTGTAGCATCCCACATAACACGTAAAGGTGCAGATTCGTGAGTGGTTGCTAGAAGCCCATAAACAGGGGCCATAATCTGTTAAATTCTTCAGCTCACCACTCTAGGTCATTTAGTGATTATAGGTGTCTTAGCGAGACCTTGTGCAATGCTCACCCTGTGGGAAACTTCCTTTTCTTCCAGTCTGTGAACCACACTGCTGACCTGGAACCAAGTAACATGTCCCTTCACTTATTCCCACACAATGAGCTACTTGTCCAGTGGCTATTTAGAAAAAAAGGCAAAGTTCTTTACTGAACTTCATGAATTTTTTTACAAATTATTATTTTAAGTCCGAGGAAAATTTCATGAGTTTTAGAGTAAAATAGCACAACCAGCAAGCTGTAAGCCTCTACAGCTGTCAGAAGGGGAGTGGAGGGGAGAAAGAGAAAGCTATGCTGTTCAACTTAGACAGCCATGTTTAACAATGGAAGTCAGCCAGCAGTCACTGGAGGATGGAGGCCCATCATCATCTGATGTCAGTCAGTACTGAGAACACAGCTAACTTCTTCATTTACTCTCTGGAAACACATGTCTAAGGCCAGGCAGATAAATACATCTCCGTTGAATAGATGTGTTAAAATTGTATTTCTAAGAATTTGTTCTGCTTAGAATATCATCATTTAGTGCCATATAATTGCTTATTCCTTAAAATCCTTTTTATTTCTGTAAGTTTGGTAGTGATGTCTCTCCTTTAGGTGATAATTTGTTGATTTGCATTCTCTCCTTTTGGCAGTATAGCTAATAGTTTATCTTCTGGTTTCATGGCTTTTCTCTTGTCTAACTCCCTTATTTCTGTTGTAGGTTTTGACAAATTTCTTCTGTTGCTTAGAGGTTGTTATTATTTGTTTGTTTCTTTTTCTTTTCCTTTTTTTGGGGGAGGGGCACGACAACAGGATAATTGTGCCTGATCTGGAACTTTATGCAGACCAGGATGGCCTTGAACTCACAGAGATCTGCCTCTTTCTGCCTCCTAAGTGCTGGGATCAAAGGCCTGAGCCACCACATTCAACTCTTCCTCTATTTTTTTTAAGGTAAAAGTTGTTTGGTTATTGATTTGATATCTTTCTAATAAAGACAATTGAAACTGTGTATTTCTCAGTAAGCACTGCTTTAATTGTAACAGTTTTGTCATTTTTTCATTCATTGTATTTTCTTTTGGGTTGTGTGTTGACACAGGGCATTGTGTAGTCCCGAACTTGCTATGTAGCTGAGGATGTTACTGACTTGAAAGACCCCCACCAGAATTGGTGCTTGAGATGAAAAATTATAAATTACAGCTAGAGCCAAATTGGCCGATGCCTGCGCTTTGATCCACTCTCTGAAAAGGAACATCTGGTCTCCAAGGCTCTATACTGAACCTTGAAACTGCTGAGGCTTGCTTTATCTAGATTTATGGTTTTTCGAGGAACTTAGGAACAGGGGCGAACCAGGACCTAATAGAAACACTGTTACTATGCTTGCTTGTTTTTGAAACCCTTACACTCTATAAAAGTTGTTTGAAAAGCTTGCTTGGTGTGCCCAGTCTGCTTGGCTGGACACCCACGAGCTCGTGTAATTGAGATCAATAAAAGCCTCTTGCTGATTGCATCCATTGGCCTGGTTTATTGAGCTTGGGGAAGAGATTCTCACTCTCTTGAAGATCCTGACCTGAGGGTCTTTCATGACTCAGGAGCTTTCTAACTCCAGGTCCCAAGTTCTGGGATTAGAGGCCCATGTCACCACACCTACTTCATTTTGTTGTTGTCTATTGCAAGGCAGTTTCTGATTTTCCCTGTAAAAAACTGATACACTGATTTTCCCTTTTAAAGAAATTGATACTCGACACATTGATTATTTAGGAATGAGCAATCTGATTTATAAATTTCTCAAACTCCTTTCATTTCTTGTGTATGTGTGCTTGACAATGTTTTTGTTTTGCTGTATGTATGTGCTATGTACATGATGAGGATACATATGTACATTTGAGCGTGTGGGTGTGGAGGTCTGAGGTCAGATTACTTTTTTACATTGCTCTCCAACTTTTTGAGACAGGGGGTCTCACTGAGATGCTCATCCGCTTGACTAGGCTGGTTGGCCAGTGAGCTTCAGGATAACCAGGACCCCCTCATCTGTCTCTCACCATCTATTAGCCCAAGGCTGGAGTAATAAGCATTTTCCACTATGCCAAGCATTTTGCGTAAGTTCTTGGGATCTGAATTCAGGTCCTAGTACCTTCATGACAGACACTTTGCTGATCCAGCTATCTACTTCCTCCTTAAATGCGAACTACTGACTTAGGGTAATAAAGATGTGTCAGTACCGGGCAGCCAAGTATAGCACTACGCTGGAGGGGATAGTGTAGTGCATGTGCCAGGACAGAGGAGCTGGGACATTCTGTACCTTCTGCTCAGGTTTGCTGTGAATCTAAAAATGCTCTTAAAAGGAAAAAAGAAAAAGAAAAGAAAAGGCTTCAGAGGAATCTATTGGAAGGTACTGTGTGCTAGGGTAGTCTACTTAAAAATGTGGTCTGTGCTTGGGCTGCTGATCAGTGAACTGGTTGTTACTGCTCTGCTGTGAGATAAGGAGCTTGTTCGAGATGTAAATCAGTCTATTATTTCCGGTTCTCATAAAGTCTGTCATAAAAAGACAACAGCTGCAGCTGAGTAGGCCAGCACGCTTGCGCCTGTAGCCTTTGCGTGTAGGAGACTTTGTCTGAGGAGATTCGAAGAGGAGTCCGGCATCAGCCCTGCTCATAAGCTGTGATGACAGAGATAAGATGCTCCTATTTGTCTTGTTTCTTGGTAAGCCAAGCTCACGACAGTAAGAAGCACCGAATGAAGGGAGTTTCCAAGAGGGAATATGCATGCTGCTTTGCGGGAAGCAGTGAAGGGAACTTGAAATGCGGGTTAAGATTTTGACGATATGCAGGGGTGAAAAGGAATGGTTGTAATGATCTGTCCTGTCCCTTTAAGAGACAAGCCACGCCCCCCCTTTGGTGGAGGCAAGCTGATCTTCAGCTTTCAGCCTGAGTCCCTGCAGCTTCCATATCTCCCTTCTCTCTTCCCCCTCTCTCTGTCTCTCTCTGCCCTTCTCTCTGCTCTTCTCTCTTCTCCCCTTTCCTTCTATAACCTACTAAATAAATATCCAACCTCACCCTGAATGGCGTGTCTATCCATGTCTCTGTCTCTCGCCCTCCTCATGGCTTCCTGCCTGGGACCAGCCACCTTTGGAGACCTGTGGCGTGGTCTGGTGCACCATCCTTGCCTGGGACCCCTGCCCACTGCCACTGCTAGGGGACCTACAGTGTTTCTGCTGCTGCAACCACGGGGGATCATGTAGCATTTTAATGAATCTATTATGGCATTTGAGGCAAACACAATCTAAGCAAAAGTCTGAAAATGTAAAAAATGAGGTTGTAGTTAGAGACCAGGAAACAGTTTTAAATGAAAATAAGACATATATGTTAAATACAGCCAAGAGATGTCAGGCAGGGTTTGAGAGCAGGCTAGATACGACTTAATTCTATACCATGAAGTTTGTCTTCTGATTGGACGACAATAGGAAGCAGAAAATGACATGGCTCAACTGTGATTTAAAATTAACCTGCAACACTAAGGGAACCCACCTAAAGAGAAGGAACCTGGACCGAGAGGCTCATCAGGATGCTACTTAAACAGTAAGAGCCCAAACGTAAGGGACTGAAGCAGGTCTGAAAACAATGGCAACATACAAAGCTGTGATGGAGGGAACATGTATCGGGTTTGAAAACTGCTCAAGCGTGAATAAGGGAAAGAAAGGGTGTCTGAAACACTGACTACTCAAAGCCAAGGGAAAGGCAGTGTGAAGAACCGGTTGGGTAGGAAGATAATGATTTTGGCTTTGCTTGAGCTTGAGGTACTTGGCAAGACATCCAAGTAGAAATGTACATAGATAATGTAGGTCAACACCTCCAGAGAGATGTGAACTTCTGGGCAGTCAGCAGTGTGGAGATGGCCAGGGAGCTCAGAAAGAGAAGCTACAGGAGAGCCCTGGAGGTGTGGTGGGGGAATAGAGTGGAGATCAGTGAATGAAGAGCCAATGGAAATGATTGACAGGCAAATGATCAGGGCTGAAGACCCCCCAAAGAGCATGACACCCACAGAGGGACAGGTGTGGAAGACAATGGTGAACCATTGTCATATGTGGCAGACTTAGTACTGCCTATAATATTAGGGCCACCAAGCTTAAGTCATCTAGGTTGTATAAGACTCATGATGAATGATCCCAAACAGCAAGATTGAGGGAAACACACTTCTTGGGGCATAAATCAACTCCAAGGAAGCAGGAGAGCAAGAGAAGACAGAGACTGCAGGTTAGAAGAAGCAGTTGAGGCCACAAGTTTGCGAAGAATGAGCTAAGAATCTAAGGTTGGCACAGAGATGTGACCCTAGAACAGTGGTTCTCAACATGTGGGTCATGACCCCTTTGGGGGTCAAACAACCCTTTCATAAGGGTTGCATCATATCAGATACCCTGCATATCAGATGTTTACATTACAGTTTATAGCAGTAGCAAAATTACAGGTATGATGTAGGAATGAAAAGAATTTTCCGGTTGGGGGTCGCAGCATTAGGAAGATTGAGAACTATAGCACTAGGGAGAGGAGGTGTGCTGCTTTCTGAGATGTAGGGGAAAAATCCACACATAAGGAGGGTGTACAGTCAGTTTCACAGCAAGGACAAAAGGTTAAAGACGTTCTTGGCAGGTGCTCTGCTCTTCTCGGGAGTGTGGGAAGGGAAGTCATCAGAAACGGACGGGGCAGGGTCGGAAATGAGGGAAAAGAATCAACACACCTGCTAGAAATGAAACGAAGAGTCCGCTATAAATGGTAAACACACCTCTGAAGTTCATCAAAGGCCTAACTGAATCAAAAATCCAAGGGTGTGCAGTAAAATCAGTTGACACTTTGCCAAAACGAAACAGTAACTATATAGTGGGATCCTGAGTCAATTCAAGCTGCTGCCTGTGTGTTTTATACTATCATTGCAAGTGAAGAATTGGTCCAGACTGTATTCATTATTGTGTTTCTAATACCCACACTGGTATAAATTTGTGTGTTTACGAGTAGGTGTCAGTGTGGGTTCATGTGCTTATAGGTTGCTGTTGTAGGCACATGGGGCCCATGGTCAACCTTGAGTTTGCTCCTCAGGTGTCATCCACCATGTCTTGTGACATGAGGTCTCTTATTGGGACCTGAGACTTTTGGATTAGACAAGGCAAACTCCAGCGATTCTCCTGTTTCCCCTTCCAAGTGTGTACCTACCATACTGAGCTTGTTATATGGTTAACAGGGCCGGCAGGGATATGGGGTAGTTGATCACAGTGCATCTCAAGTCGGGAAGCAGAGAGATAAAGGCATAAGATATAATTATTACTCATTTAGGTATCATATAAACACATAGTTAAAGGACATACCTTGTAAAAATTCATACTTTTAGCTGGGCAGTGGTGACACATACCTTTAATCCCAAAGTTTAGAAGGTAGAGGCAGGTGGATCTCTGTGAGTTCGAGGTCAGCCTGGTCTACAAGAACTAGTTTCAGGACTGTTACACAGAGAAACCCCATCTTGAAACTGCACCCCCCATTCATACTTTTACATAGAACATCCCCTTAAGGGACCAGGAGACAATGGCTTGCTATTGCTATTGACATGGTCCTTATGTTACAGGAGGAGCAAATGATCAGATGACTCACAGGAAGCATTAGTAAGGGTTACTCAGACAGACCCCAGAGCACATGGACCTCTTTTTACCACCAACTTTGGACCGAGGGTTTTATTTTTGTCTTGTGGCCTTCCCTGGGTCACCAGGTAGTCTAGGGCATGTCTGGACGCTCTTCCCTCACTCCTTTCCTTAGAGTCAGACTTTGATGAATTCAGTGCCGCTGTCAACCATTCTTAGCTTTCTTCTCCTTCTGACTCAGACTCTTCCATCAATCATTCCTCACGGAGCCTGATTCTCTGAGGACCTGGATTGACGTAGATCTTTCAGACCAGAGACTAGAGGTTAAAGAGGGGAGGCCGTGTCAGGTGTGGGTTTCCCTACTCTAGCGCACTTGGGGGTCAGCAAGATAGCGTTAGGGAATAAGCGGGTGCGTGAATGAATCTGTTTCCCCTCCTAGCTCATTGATAAATAGCTACTCCTAGAAAAAGTGGCCCTGAAGTGGAGATGGAAGACTCAAGTTGAGGGTAGCAGAGCCTTTCTTTCTTCCACAAGCCTTGTTCCTAGAGCCCACCCTGAAAGATGGTGGCTGGGTTAGGATGCTGCTGTTGTTCAGGGCATCTACCGTTGTGAGCAGAGCAGTTCTGGGTGGACTAGGGCTGGAGGGGGGCCAGGCAGAGGCAACAGAAGCCCCACTATCCAGCACCAGCCTTCACATCCGCCCCGGGAAACACCAGGGTTATTCTTCCTACTTTAGGCATCGACACCTGGAAATTCTGTTCTGGGAGGTGATCCTCAACTTCCTCCTCTCATTTCCAAAGAGACAGAGATGAGAGGTGGGCCGTGTCAATTAAAGCTTAACTGAGGAGTCTGTTCTTATTAGGGTTAAGCAGAGAAGTGTCTGTTGGGGTAGCCCAGCTCTACTTCCCGCTCTTCTGGTGGAAGCGCCGCCATTTTTACGTTGTATACATAGCCTTCTTTAGTGCATAGTTGTGACAAATGCCGCTCAAGCTGCTTCCTTTTCCTGTGGTCACAGGCTGGGCTAGTAACTCACATTCTTCCAAGTGAGGCTTGCTCTCAGATTCTAAACTAGACCAGGACGGCGCTGCAAACCGCAGGGAAGGTGGTGTGACGTTTTACTCTTTACTTTTTGGGACCTGCCACCCAGCTCCCAAGTAAATCACACACGGAGGTTTATTCTTAGTTTGGAATACCTGGCCTTAGCTTGGCTTGTTTCTTGCCAGTTTTTCTTAACTTAAATTTTCCCATCTATCTATTTGGCTTTTATCTTTCTGTGTCTGTATTCCTTTTCTTTGCTTCTTACTCCATGTCTGGATGTGTAGCTGGGTGGCTGGCCCCTGAAGTCCTCCTCCTTCTTCTCTTTCTTCTCTCATTCCCAGATCCTCCTCTTCCAAATTGCTCCTCATATTTATCCTCTCTGCCTGCCAGTCCCGCCTATTCTTCTCTCCTACCTTGCCATTGGCCATTCGGCTCAGAGTTAGACAAAAAGCAACATAAACAAAAGTAATACATCTTAAAATAATTTTCCCCAGCATGGGAAGGATTTCTCGAGGGGCCAGGACTCCAGAGAGGCCCTTGCTTAGCCCATGCACAGGAATTTGACTCCTCTGTTTGGCTTTTAGAAGCCATGAGCTTCAGTCTTCTTTCGAGTCTGTGGCCATGCCCGAAGCCTCTAGTGTTCCCTGCTTCAGTTGCCCAGACGTGGTTTCCCCTTCCTGAATTATACTCCGTGTTTCAAGACAAACCCTAGGAAGGAATGATGAGCAGACACTGAAGTTTATGTTTATGTGTCTAGACTGGATGTCTCATGATCATCACGGTGCCATTGCTGGCGTTGTCATTGTCATCATTGTCATTATCATGGTCCTCTTCTTCGTGGGTAAATAGATCTTGCCCAGGTTTCATAATTAGGAAGTGGGCAGGGTTGAGACACACAGTCAGCTCTGTCTGACTCAGCAGTGCCATGCTGGGATCTCCAAACACCCTCCCTGAGGGCTCGTCTTATCCTTAGGTTATGACTCTGGCTTCTTCACGTAATACTTAGTGAGATGTGTGTGAGGCCTGGTGCTTCCAGAGTTCCAATTCTATACTTGCAACCCAATCAACCCAATACTATTAGCCTGTCTGCCTTCTAAGCTGCTCCTTGCCTTCTCAAAGCCTCTCTCTCTCTCTCTCTCTCTCTCTCTCTCTCTCTCTCTCTCTCTTAGATGGAAAATAGAAGGTAAGAAAAACATTTGCTCAGCTGGGCATGATGGCTCACTTCTATAATCTCCAAGTTAGGAAGGTGAGGCAAGTTTGATTCCTGTCTGGGTTACATAGTAAATTCCAGGTAAGCCTGGGTTACAGAATAAGATGCTGTCAAAAGACAGACAGACAGGAAGGAAGGAAAGAAGGAAGGAAGGAAGGAAGGAAGGGAGGAAGGAAGGAAGGAAAGAGATGGGTACGTAGGTAGATGGATGGATAGAGATCATTTTCTCTGTGCTTAGTACATACCAGTCCCTATTCTAAGCCCTGTGTGTGTGTTCATTCACTTAGCTTCGTAACATTCTGGTGAAGTAAGTGATGTGTTGCTCTATCTCACAAGTGAGGAACTTAATGCCCTGAAAGACCTGAGTGGCTTAGTCAAGGTTACACAGACAGCAAAGGACAGATCCTCTCTGTGACAGAGTCTTGACTAAGGCATGGTGATTTGTTAGTTTATTATGATATTTACTCAGTGCCTGGTATCAGGTGGGTAGGTTAATGCCAGGACAGATGAAGGAGCGAGTTAAGAGAAGGCTAAGGTGTACATGGTGAGTACAGAGGGGTACGAAGAACACAGTCCCATTTCTCCCTGTGTGAACGGGTGTCATCTGCATTTCCTGGTGCTCCCGTGTTCCTATCATTTCCCACGTAGCCTGTAGGTGTTTTAACGAGATTCCTGAGCTAGTTCTTTTTTGTCCAGCTGATATAAATACAGTTTCTGAATCTGCTACATTTTCCTGTGCCTTCTTTCACATAGGACCAATAACTCTACGAGAGTACTTGACTGGCAACTGCATATTGTTTACTTTCTCAGGATTTAGATATGGCGGAGTCCTGGGGTTACGAGACAGTTTGCTACCATCCATGTTCCTTTTCCAGGTTTTCCATGGCTGGTCCTTGGAGAAAGCCTTTGGCTGAATTCGTTGTACGCTGGCATCCTTTGGAAGACAAAGCTGCAGAGCTTGCCTGAAAGGCAACAGAAGAGGACACCCTGGGTCTAACTTCTTGGATGGAGCTGTAGTCATGGGGATCATTTGTGTTGTTTGTGGGCAGTCACGAAAGGTTGGCCTGATAGCCAGGGGTCTGGAACATAGAAAGTTAACAACTCAGACTTCTGGGAATGTAACGTGTGGGTAGGTCTCCAAATAACATTTGTGGAGCAATTTAGGTTCTATAAATATGCACCAGAGAGCAACTTGGGCAGAAGAAGACCATAATGAAAGTGAACAGGACGTCCTAGGCTGTGGGCCTCAGCCCACGTCTCCAGGCTCCCCTGCTTTTGCGCAATGAATGTAGGATGTAGGTGAGATGTAGACTCCACAGCGTTCCCTCTCTCAACACTTATTAACTACTGCAACTATGGTGGCTTAGATGTTCCAAAACCAGAAGCCAATGCTTAGCTACAATGTGGTGCTGTTCTCAGAAGGACTGACCGTTCACCGGGTGGGCAGTTTTATTACAAGAGACTGTCATTTGACTGTCATTTGAGCCACAAGACTGGGGTGATCGTGCCTGACCACCTAGGAGAAACAAAAGGGGTTTAGATATCTCTTAGTGAAACACAGGAAAAGATTATAGGAGACATGAAAAATAAGACGGCCAAGGAACAAGACCATACAGAATGAAGGTCTGGCCACTTGCCTAGGTATCAGACCCCCTCTGAGCTGCTAACAGGAACAGAAAGGATTCAAACCCTGCAGTAGAAGAAGAAAGCTACAGATGACCACTGTGGCCAGCTACACAACAAAAGCTATAGGGTTCGTTCTTTGTTTTCCTTCTTGTTTAGATTTCTAATAACGACCCCCCTTTCCCTTTTGATTTGTAGAAAGAGTATGGGTGGGAGCTGTCAACTTGGTTTAGGGGTTCTAGGATACCCAGATTGGGAGACAGTGCCTGGACTTTTCCTGGAGACAGCCAGAGCAGAGTATCTTTGTGTAAGAAGCATAATCACGTTTTAAGGGGAGAAGCGTGAACCTTGCTGGCGAAGGGATGTTTAGATGTTATTAAAGGGTACAGATGCTGAGTAGTCATAGGAATGAACTGTACCAATTAGGAGCCAGCTGTTTCTTTAATCCACCATAGCTCTTTTCTATGTGGTAACATAAGGTTAAACTGAGAATCTGCATTCGTGTGAGAGCCAGAAAGTCAGTTTCTCTTACTTCCTGTTAACTTTTGCTAATAAGAGGCACTAGTGGTGAGCCAGACAAGGAGGGGAGATGCTACTTCTTTAATAGGTGAAACCCATACTCAAATGAACTAAGATAAACCATTAGCCTCTCCAAATATTCAAGTCTGATATTTAATGTTGATAACTGATCAAAAACGTAACGGGGTTGAATTACGCGGCACTGAAACCCCCCAGCCAGTATGTCATCAGTGTGCCTGATGTCATTACTGCCTATTAGATTTAGCCTGGATATTTTGACAGCTCTCTTTTGAAAAGCCTGGGGAAAATTATCTGCCCTGCAGATCGCTGTGCATTCCTGGTTTATTAAAATGTGCAAAGAGAGCCTGCACTTTCTTCTGAGGTAGCATTGAGACCCTTTGATCTCTGCTGACTCCCACTGACAGGATTTGGAAGTCTCTGTTGGCATCAGAAAAGACAAGATGTGGGTCAGATAGCTGTTTGATATTTGGCCTCTTTTAACTGAAACAATTGCAGTCTTTTTAAGTTCATGGATTATTAATATTTGGTGACTAACTGTGCTTAAACATCTGTGGAGATGAAATTTCAAAAATGATTATTTTGGCTGTACAATATGATTGAATATATGAAATGTTAATTCTCTGTCACGTGAATTTTGCTTTAATTAAAGAAAAATCAGGTACCTTTGTTTTACAATGAATATTTTATTTGTGTGAGCTGAAGTTACACAAAAAAACCCACCCCATAGATATGATAAAGATTCTACAAAGATGGTGGACAGATTAGAACTTGGGGATCGTGGACAGTTGGAATATTGTAGATCCAGAGCGAAGTTATTTTAGGGTGTCATTAGCCCCTTAAGAGTTATTCACTGCCCACATGTTTTACCGAACACCCCATAACTCTCAGGGAAATGTCTGGAAGTATATTAAGAGACCATTAGTTTCCATCAACCCCAATGTTCAGACTGCCACCAGACAGCATCTGAAACCTTACAGCAGAGATGTCTCTGTCCTCGGGTGTTGTGTTGCTCCCCCGCCCCTCCCCACCACTCTCCACCCGTGTCAAGACGTTTTGTGCCCTCCTTCTCTGTGACCACCCACCTGCTGTTTTCAAAGTGTATTTGAGAATGACTTCACGACTTTCTTTTGTTCTGTAACTATAAAGACTTCATGAAACCATTTGCATGTTAGAACACGGTATCTGCGGCAACTTGAGTTAATCCGTGTTTCCGGGTTATGGCCACTAACACGGCTATGATTTCACCTTGCTTCAAGGCTATCTGCAGGAGAGCTCTCTGACTGTTTCAGCTTATCTCTGTGCTGAGAGCCAGTTAAAGAGTTCTCAGATCTTAGGCAGTTTTTACCCTTAGTGAAGTTCATGAATTTTAATCATATAATAGATAAAACAAGCCAGAAGCGACTCCCACTAGCTATTAACAACATCAAAAGAATGAAAACAGCCAACTATAAAAAAGTACAGATGTCTCAAGATACTTTCTTATGAAAAAAAAAAGCCCAAAGTCTTATTTACTTAATGGAAGAATCCACCTGTGGTGAGGAAGGTTGTTTTTGCTCCATGCTGGTAAGGGTCGCCTTTCCTTCTTTGTTCTTCCTTTCAGTCTGCCCCATTTTTACTACTTAGGTCATTGGCATAAAGAGGAATATGCATTATTCCATCATACTTCTTATTTTTGAAATATCCAAAGCCCACTCATTTAGTTGAACTGAGCAAGGCCCAGTTCATTCATGCAAACTGAGGTTTGTTTTGAATTAGGCTCTGCATCACTCAGCTTCCCGTTACCCCGACAACACACCTGGCTAATGGAAGGGGAGGAATGGTTTCTTTCAGTTCAAGGTCTGTGACCGCTTGGCTTTTGGGCCTGTGGTGAGGCACAGCGTACAGTGAATATGTGTGAGAGTAAACCTGCTCCTCAGAGTAGCCAGGAAGGAGAGAAGAGAGGGGACGAGAAGAGAGAAGTGAGAAAGGGGGAGAGAGCTTGCTATGATCCTGAATGACCTACTTCAACTAGGTTCCCCCGTCAGCAGCTCCCGGTGGCCCTGCCAACTGAGGGCCAAGCCTTCCACACACAAGCTCTGAGGGGACATCTAAGGGCAAATCCCTAACCCTGACCTTCAGCCTTGACTTATTTGTCATGTGAACAAGCTTGCGGTCAGTATATATGGTGCCAGTTTCCTCTTCCTGCTTGACAGACTTCCACATGCTCAGAGGCCTCATACATTTAGCGTCTTCAAGATCTGGGGGGTGGGGATGGCAACGTCAGAATTGTCAATAAACTCTCGACGAGTTAAAGTTGAGGTGTCAACACACAGCTTTGGGTTTTTCCTAGGGACTTCAGAGCAGAATTCTTTTTGTCTTCCCCAGCTCTGAGAAGGTGCCTATGTTCTTCAGCTCACAGCTAACTATTCTTAAAGCCAGATGTCCTGCATGATCTGGGCAACGAACCACAATAGCCCTGGACCTATTTTTGGTTTCGAATGAATAAGCTTATGAAGTATACAGCAAGCTAAGTACAAGAAGAAAACAGTAAGAGATTGTTAGGTAGGTAGCTAGATAGACAGGTGCTCAAAGCCACCAGTGGAAACTGTGGAAATCCCCTTTAAGGCAGCCAGGTGGAGTTACCAATTGAGAGGTGCGAGCCAAGCAGAGTGTCCGGAGCCAAGCAGAGTGTCCCCTCAGGTAAGGCTTCTGAAAAACAAAACAAAACAAAACAAATATCTACAGAGATACCATCGTCAAATCTAGTGTTCACGACGACGCCCAACAGAAGCGAACCGAGGATGTGGAGGCAGCCAGCTGGAGTTCCAAATAGAGCTCTCTTTCCCACGGCTGGGCTTCCAGCTTCTCCAGCTCACTGGAGTGTTTTGTACATCACGAGATAAACAACAGCAGCGTCTCTCGGAACTGGTTCACCTTCTAGCTGGTCTCAAGGGCACCGCGCTTGTTGGCGTGGTCTGCTTGTTTTTATTCTGCCTGTTAGAGGGTTTTGGCGTGGTCTGCTTGTTTTTATTCTGCCTGTTAGAGGGTTTTAGATGGAGGGGGTGAATGCAGGATGGGTAGATGATGGAAGGATGGATAAACGGGGGGAATCTCATCTGAGACAAGGGATCTTAGAGGACACTTGACATAAACAAGCTCAGGTCTAAAGTGTGTGCGCGCGCACACTTGAGCAAGCGTGTAGACTGCTTCCGGAGCCAGCTTCTTAGTGAGCTTAAACAGCACATGACAACAGATACAGCTGGTGTGACGTTTCTCACACCGCATCATTCAGAGGTCCCTCTCTTTCACTTACAGGGGTGCTTATGATTGCATCAGGTCACCCAGAGACCCCAAAGAGCCTTCCCGTCTCCACTCAATCATATCTGCAAAATTCATTTGGCTATTTGAGGTGCCCAGTTCACAAGTTCAGAGGATCACAAATGCCGACATCTTTAGGGGGACCATCATTCTGCTTGCTTTATGTAACAGTAAAAATGAATCATCAAAACCTAATGCTGCAAAGGTATGGACCATGAGTTCAAGTCTGTTAATTCAGTACAATCCCATGTGTTCTGTGTGGGAGTATACACAATTTGGGTAAGTCTGAAAATCATTATGGAGATGGATCTATTTGCCATCTGCTGGGATAGCGGTGAATAGCGAAGGTCCGCATTCATAATGAGAGCACTGGAGACTTAGGTTAGCAAAACTAAGGCAGTTTATTCTTCAGCTTTGAAAAGCCCAGTGTTAGCCTACGGGGACTGATGGGCATGTTGACTGAGGGCAGAGTATGGTTCATAAACACTAATAGATGACCCTTCCTCCTGTTCCTCTTACTGAGTGATCAGTAGGGTAAGGTCCTGCTATCCTTTACATTGTCTGCTCAACAAAAACTACATGTGAGTTCGTGTCTAATTTGTTACATTCTGTTTATTTTAAAGTAGATCAGATGCATGACCTTGTGGCAAGCTTACCTATTAGTATTTTGATTTTTGTGTTTTCGAGATAGGGGTTCTTTGTGTAGCCCTGACTGTCTGGGATTAAAGGCGTGCACCATCACCGCCCAGATAACATTTGCTATTTTTAGTTTAGTATTCAATTTGCTAGCCCAGTTCAAAGCGTTGAAGTTTTTGTTTCAAGACAGCAACTGCTGGTTTAGCCATAGCATTTGCGTATTAACCTGGTGACTGACTAGAACAGCAGGAAGAAATGAAAACAGACCCATCTTAGGGGCAGAATGGACTCTGGGTACTATGGTTTGATGCTGAAACGCCACCACAGGTGTTTGTTTCAAAGCTTGGTCCCCAGTTGATGGCGCTGATGAGAAAGGCTGTGGAATCTCTAGGAAGTACTGTCTAGCAAGTGAAAGTAGGTCATTAAAGGTGGACCTTTGAAGGCTATTTCCCCCCCTTGGTTCCTGCTGCACTGTTGGCTTTCTGGTCTACCAAGATGTGAACAGCTGTCACTCTATGCTCCTGCCATCAAGAACTGAACTGTTGTTGACACCATGGACCAAAACAGATGTTTTTTTTCCTTTCTTAGGCTTGTTCTAACTGGTGCTGTGCCTACAGTGACGTAGAAGCAATGGATCCACCAAGTACTGGAAATACTGACCTACAAAGTATCAATTATGTGACAGAAAGAGAATCATCAGGCTTAATAGAAAAACAAAACAAAACAAAAAAAGCTTGAAAGTCCCCCCCCGGATAAGAATATCATTTTTTTTGATTTTTTGATACAGGGTTTCTCTGTAGCTTTGGAGCTTGTCCTGGAACTAGCTCTTGTAGACC
>LOJH01020299.1:0-20813 GCA_001685095.1 Ellobius talpinus
CAATACAAAACTATATACAATAAGAACAGATATCAAGTATAAAAATTAGAATTTCAACCAGCATAAATAATTTTAAGCAAGAAACATATTCAATAATTATTCTATCTTAAAGAGTCAAAGTCTTTTATTAGAAATGACTTGGCTAAGCCATAAGAGGAAAGTATCTAGTTAGTCTTCAGCACCACTGAAGACCTGAGAGGGAGATAACATTACTTGAGTAGGCAGGAAGTGCAATCAAGCACAATGTTGAAGCAACCAACTTTGGCTAAGGCCTAGAATAACTGACAGACCATTTTCAGAGGCAAGAAATTTTTCAAAACCATTTTACCCTGTCTTGGCAAAATTTGGCAGTATTTTTTCTTATGTCCTGCTTGTTCAGTCCAAACAGTGCATTATTTCAGTTGTCGAGGCATGGGCAGTTCCTTGCACAAAGACCAGTTTTGCCAAGAGAAAACAAGCTCCAAGTGGAGTGTCTTCTGTGCTCAACATTCTCTTGGAAATAGATTGGTGCTGCCAAGAAGCATCGTATCTCACATCAACAAAACCCTAAGTTATTTAAATGAAATATTCTACAGTTCTTTGAAGTGGTTGAAAATTACCTATCTAGGCAAAATACAATCTCTGTGTATCTAAAGAACCTGATCATTCTAACTATAAGTATGACAAACATGAATGACTGTTGATCTATAATACTTAATACCTGTATAACTTAAAGACTATGACTTCATATTAAAATGTTAAACAGTCTTTAAACAATAGTGCAGCAAATGAGGACAATGACCTCAAAATGTAAACAATGTATAAGTGTCTTGATCATAGGTAGAAATGTATAATGTAATATGATAAATATATTCTAATTATATCAAAATATAAAATGTCTTAAAAAGAGTTAGAAAACATGCATTCATTCAATCTGACAAAATAACTTTGTGTAGGTGTACAAATTTTGTAAAAAGAAATAGGAACATATTCAATATATGTTCAATAAATTCAACATATATGAGCTGTCATTTCTTTTCCTCAAGAGGCTCCTCATTTTCAAGTCGAATTTTTATTAATTTTGATGGTATCCATAGCTTTTCTTCTTCTGTGGAAACAAGATCAAAACCCCTTTCCCAGCAGAGTACATCTCCTGTTTTCCATTCTGAGGTCAACACATCCTTGAAATATATGGACTGATTTAATTCAGAAGTTTTTTTCTATTATTCAGTGTCTCTCTGCTATCATTGTTCCTTTCTCATTAGGTAGACACTGGAGGCAACCTTACCAGTAGACCACAACCATGTGGCAATACACAGAATAATAAAAATAGGTTAACTTAAGATATAAGAGCTAATCATTAAGAAGCATGAGCTAACAGGCCAAGCAGTGCTGTAATAATACAGTCTCTATGTGGTTATTTTGGGTCTGGGTGGCTGGAAAATGAATGTGCAGCCTCTGACAATACAGGTGTATTCATACCAATGTGGTCGTTTGAAGGTCAGACAGTAACTATTGAGAGTATGTTTTTTCCTTCTACTGTGGGTTCTGGATATAGGGCTCTGAGAATTAGATGTCTATGAAAATCACTTTTCCCAATCTGAGTGAGTAAAAATTGATAGTGCATGTGTGTCTGTATCAAATAAAACATAATATTATTAATGTTTCAGGGCTTCACTCCAGGCTTACTCTATAAAACATGATTACCTACATTTCATTCTGTGCCTTGTAATCCTAGTGCAGAAAGGGCTGAGATATTTAGATCTCTGGAACTCACTGATAAGCCAGCATACCTTATTTGGTAAGTTGATTTTTTTTTTTGAACAGTGAAAAATGCAAACTCAGGTGTCTGAGGAACAAAATCTGAATATTTTGGGAGGAGGAACCTCCATGTTCAGATTCATACATTTGCACTTGCAACATCATGTGTGTACATACAATGAGACACCTATAAATACATTAACAGCATAGTTGTTCTGTCATGAACTTGATATAATCAAACCATTGCTGTCTTCTTTCTCTTCTGGCAATTTATTTCCTACCTTCCAGATTTGAACAAAGGTTTTGATTATAATGTGCTTAGGCTTTGGTTGGTCACTTTTTCATTATTTTTCTATGCTACATAAGTGTCTATGTTTCATTAACTATCATGAAATTAATCACATATATAGAATTAAAAATATCATGCATGACACATTAATGAAAGTTTGGGATTATTTTTCTGCACCTTATCAATAAATATTTGCATATCTCCTCCAGGCTTTATTAGATTTTTAGATTTGCCATGATTTATTCATTGTACAAAGCCAAATTGACAGCTTGGGATAATCATGAATGTCAGGTTGTGCATGATGAAATTTCTACTTAAATTGCATCTATTAACGGTGTTTAAATGTCCCAATTTCCAAATCAAAGCTAGCTTTCCAGAATAAAATGTGTTGGGATTAAAGAGCATCTTTGTCTTATAATGAGGATGATAGAGATCATTAACCATTTGAAGCATTTATATGTCAAAAACTATCTGTAGGAACACTTTTCTACAAAACCAATGATAAATTCTTACAAATGAAGTAGAGAACAGATGCTGAATAGGTACTATAGAGACTCTTACAGTTCAGTGTGTATGTTTCCTTCACACAGATACAAATGGATTTATATGGGTCTATAGACAGTATCTATTCTGAGTCATGCTGTGTACTTTCATTAGTAACTTCACATCAAGAAGCTTTGTGGATCTGTTCTTTTCAAAATATGATGTAGTAGAGGTGATAATCAAAAGCTGATGAGTAGAAGATAATAATCACACTTATAGATGTGTAGAGGGAGATTAGCTGGACTTAGTCATCTATGTAAGTATCTCAGCATAAAAGAATGGAATTAAAGATGCAGTGGTGATGATGTATTGATGACAAGTTAAACCGAATACAGAAAGATTGTTTTTTTTGCTTTTAGTGAGTAAAATCATTTTGAGAGTGAATAACATCCTTAAAGCTTTAAGACAGAATAATCTTATGAAAAGAAAATGATGAATAAATATAGAAGTTCAGAATGATTTCAGTGGATACTTTTCAGTAACTACAAAAAAACATAGCAGAGAGGAGAATGAGAAAAGAAAAGAGAGAATACGTTCTTTGTAACTCTGAAAGAGAAAATTATAAGAAATGAAATAGTTTCCTATAAGGACTGAAAAATGTACAATTTTGAATCCTTGCTGTTTCCATGATATTAAAACTAAATATAGTACTTCAACTCTATGGCATCAGGGATAACATATCTCAGTACGAAGTTACACGATGATTGCGTGTATTCAGCTGGCTTGTTCTGAATATTGCTATTCCTTTGCATTTTTTTTATTATCTCAGAAAAGAAAGTTGTACTTTTAAAGAACTAGTTTTTTTAAAAAGTAGAATAGTCTTGGTGACACAATAATAAGACAAAATGAGAAGTTCTATATTGCAGAATGGCTTGTTTTCTGAACCTGAAGAGTTCATTTCGTAGGAGAACTAATTACTCCACAGAAAGACATTACTAGGTCTGAGGTGAAGTCCATGTCTGCCATTTACCACTTCAGTCATATGAGAAGGCTCTGCACAACTGAAGAGAAAACAACTGCTCAAATCCACATTTGGAGCTACATTGAAGCCAGTTGGAAGGCACAGAAACATCACAGGTTTGTGTTCTTATTGTGTTCCAGAAAACCAAACAACAAGAAAGTGAACCTGATACTTCCAAAGCATGTTACTTTACAGTGCAACTACCTATTAATTTAAACCCACTGCACAAACATTATTTTAAGGATTCATTTACTTGTATTTTAGGTGTATGAAAATTTTGTGTGCATGTATGTATTTGTACCTTGTGCATGCCTGGTGCCCAGAAGGGTTGTAAAAACTCATGAACTAGATTTACATATGGTTGTGGATAACATATGGTTGTTGAAAAACTGAACCTGGGACATTTCTAAAAACAAAAACTGCTCTTAATTTCTTTGCCTTCACTACATCCTCTAAAGAAAGTTTTGAAAGAAATATTTCTTTTCCTCTATAACCTTCAAAATGGAAAAAAAAGAACTTTCTCTATGACATCTTAATGAGGAAAATGAAAAATAGTCAAATATGATTTTGATGACCAATTTTGTTTAAAGTAAAATGAATATATAACAACTTAATATAATAATAATAATAATAATGATAATAATAATAATAATAATAATTCACTTTCAGGCAAACAGGTTAGAACTGTAGTGTTATTACTGTAGCAGACATCCAAGGCAGGAAATTTAAATTTAAATGATTGTAGATGGAAAATTATTATTAATGTGTTTTTCTTTTCTCATCTCTTCCCTGAAATAGAATTCAAGTCTCATGCTGAGACTCTGCAATATTGTTCCCTGCAAGAAATGACTTTGTTCTGCCTCAGAGGCAATATGTTTTTCTGCTTAATTTTGCCCTGGGTATCCACATTGCTTGTTGATGTCCTTAAACTGCCTTTTAGTGAAATTGATTTCCATGAATCATCAATAAATCTTGCTCCTAGGATCTAATTCTTTCAGTTACAAATTGAACATTTTTTGCACTATTACATGTTTATTAGTTGTGATTAAACAGTAGCATTTAAACACACAAGAGAAATTTACAGATCATGATTTTTACAGGTTATGATGAATTTAATCATATACTGCTTGCAATTTTTTGACTGACTTTAGATCAGTGTCATGAAAAATTTAATTGAATAAATTACATTTCTACTGCAAAAATGTCAAGCAACTGAATTGTGACTTCTTAGTAAAACAAAGTAGTGCTCAAAAGAGAACAAATTAAAGCTCTGGAGGTCAGTAAGACAAAGAAAGTAGCCAGTGTGCACCCTGAGTTGTTTTGATACTTTTCAGATATACTTCCACAGTTCACAAAGTGGGACAATATAACAAAACTGGTTTATACCCCAAAGTAACTGACATATGTTCAAAACCACATTTTTAAGATAAATATATTGAATTATATAATGTTTAAAAAAAATTGAAAAAAGCTTTTTAAGAAATGCTCCATGAGTTTAAGTAGAAGATATAATCACATATTGGGATTATTAACACAAACAGTTAAGGGGTTGAAAATTAAAAATAGCTTCTTTTCATTTGGAGGTCAAATATATATTCTATATAAATTGCTGTGGGAACTCCTTCAGCCAATAGCCTTTAATAAACTAGTCCACTGGTGCATGATCTCTTATAGTATGAATGAAGCCATAAAGTTTGCATGCACACTCTCTCCTGGATGCTAGATTCAGTTCCTCTTCCCCATTCATGCA
The DNA here is from genome assembly GCA_001685095.1 of Ellobius talpinus. Classification (NCBI taxonomy): domain Eukaryota; kingdom Metazoa; phylum Chordata; class Mammalia; order Rodentia; family Cricetidae; genus Ellobius; species Ellobius talpinus. The sequence continues at coordinate 5,284 of LOJH01020299.1, forward strand.
GAGAACTGTGACCTGAGAGTCTACCCCTAAAAAAATAACCCTTTACTATACTCAATTCTGAGCTAGCATTGGATTACTTTATAGCATCCATCTTCATCTGGTGCCCAACATGGCTTGAGATAATAGGCCAAACAGGTTATAATTAATGTAGGCCTCTGTGTGTTTCTTTGGGACTGAACAGCTGCGGGACAGGGTGGGACAGAAATACCTGTCAACAACTGGTGTCAATGTGGCCAACTAAATCCACTTCAAACCTGAGAGAATTTGGGAAGGAATTATCGACACACAAAAAAATCAGAGTTTATTGCAGCTTCTTGCTCTGTTTGCTGGCAACAATCAGAGACAGGGCTCCTTTAAGAGATTTCCTGACTCCGCTTTAGTGGCAAGAACGGCATGGTTTCTTTAAGGGAAGGCTTCCTGGTTCATGCTAGCTCCAGGAACAACTCTTGCTCTTTTTGGAGGGGTTGATGTCCACCACCCACTTCTGATCCAGATGCTTATTTGCCCACTCAGGATCAGGAGGAAAGTAGCTGAGACCATGCCCATGGCTCAACACTTCCTTTCTGGGAAGGCAGGGGGATCAGCTTTGATAGGCATGCACAGGCAGGAGAGCAGGACAGATTCCCACTGCCATACACAGAGGTATTTCCAGGCCACACAGTGTGTTGCATGGCAAATTTAGCTTTTACTCAGACAAAAAGGATTTATATTTTGTATGCCCAGAGTTGAGGTGGTGAGGATGTCTCCCACCCAGTAGACCTAGAGGAGGCAGTGAACTACCCCCACCATATTAAAACCCTGAGAGAGGCAGAGCCAACATCCAGGTCCACTGGAACCCAGCTGCTTACCATTTTTAAATGATTACAGGTTTAAAGTAAAGAAAGATTCAGATGAAAAAGACCTCTAAATGTTCACAATGTTAAAAACATGTACATAGGCTTGGAAGAGAGAAGAAATAATTATAAAAAGAAGTAAATGGTTTAAAAACAAGCAAAGTCTTTAAAGAGACAGAGTATAGACAGTCATAGATTAAAGGAGTAAAGAAAATTAAGTTGCGTAAAGATGGAATGTAAACAGAGTCTTGATTATGTTTATTATTATGTTTTCTTTTTATTTTTTTTGACTGTGAATGAGTTAAGTAAAAAAAAGATATTTCATTGTATAAGCTACTAAGCTAAACCAACATATATATTTTAAAGGTATTTTTACTTCAAATTTTGGGTCTAAGGATATGTTGCTTTGGAAAAGAGGTTCTGGTTTTATTTACACAGAAGATGATAACTTGTGGATTCCTTCCAGACTAATGTGGTTTGATGACCCAAGACCCTTGAAAAATCTCTGATATGAGTGGATGGCCCAGATGATCCAACATTTCAGAGGACCTCTTTTGGAATTTTCTCTGAGGTCTACATCCAGTAGAGCCTCAAGACTGATGGTTGAGATGATCAAGCCTCACAGAAAATTCCATTCAGGACTTGACTGTAATCCTAAATTTTCTTTAAGTCACCATAAGATTATCAGTGCCCCCAATCAGCAGGAAGTAGCCTAGAAAGCTATGCCCACATTCCCAAAATTTGGACTATGGAAGTTTGTCTTTGTTTAAAGTGCTGGTTAAAAGTTGTAATGAATAATGATCCATTACAAAGGAAAAAAAAGCTAAACAAAGGAAATTAGATTCTGAGTTCTTGTTTTCAAAAAATGGGGGTAGTGCTGTGGGGCAATTGTCTTGTACCCTGTAAAGATTTGTCACTTGTATTGGTTTACTAAAATGCTGATTGGCCAGTAGTGAGGCAGGAAGTATAGGTAGAGTGACTAGAATAGGGGAATTCTGGGAAGAAGATAGGCTCAGTGTGCAGTCATCACGCATATACAGAGGACTCAAGATGAGATGCCTCACTGATAAAAGGTACCAAGTCATGTGGCTAACACAGACAAGAATTACAGGTTAATGTAAGATGTAAGAGTTAATTAATAAGAAGCCTGAGTTAATAGGCCAACCAGTTTATAAGTAATGTAGGTCTCTGTTTCTTTGGGACTGAACAGCTATGGGACAGAAACTTCTGTAAATGAAAGATAGATAGATAGATAGATAGATAGATAGATAGATAGATAGATAGATAGATAGATAGNACATACATACATACATACATACATACATACATACATACATACATACAAACAACAGGGTTTTCTGAAGGGAAAGGGAGTTTTTTTTTTACATTCCTTTACTTTTCCACCCCGAAATTGGCACTGACTGAATGAGAAGCAAGGAGCATCAATACATTTTGTTATGGGGCACATAATTACATTTTTCTAAGTAGAAGCTTTAAATATAAGTTTTATCTTGACAAACAAACTGTAGGAATCCGTACTGGCAATAGCCTTTAAGTTAACCGCCCACTTGGGCGTGGCCTCTTATACTATCTATGCTGATGTAAAGTGCACATTGGGTCTCTCTTTCCTGGTTGTGTGATTCAGTTGCTGTTCTCCATTCCAGCAGAGGATTGTGTTTTTTGAGTCTACCCCTAAATAAATAACCTTCTATTATTTTCAGTTCTGAGCTAGTGTGGGATTTCTTTTAATTGTCTTTCTTCTAAGCTCAACAGTGCAGGTAGGCATTCAATGATGCCTCTGTATCTTGAACTAATATAGCATGATAAAAGAATTTCACTGAGAACAGAAAACTCCTCCTAACATATTTGAATATATTAATTGCCTTGAGTGTAGTCAAGTAAAAAAATGACCATTTTTATATCACTTTCCCAACATTTTACTAGTAACTGATCCCATCTATGCATCAAAAAATGAATTGTGTCTGATTAAAACAGATGTATAAAACATTGTAATTTCTTTCTTTTAAAAATTTGCATAATTGTTTTAGTGTAGAATCAATCACATTAAAAATATTGTGCTTTTCTCATTAAAGGCATTAATCAATAGGCACATAAATTTAGAAATCCTGCTTTCACTAGAAATAGTATAACTACATATGACTATGCCATTAAAATTTGTACCAATTTTACTGTTCACAATTAATTTGGGTATACAATGGCATCTTTTAAATATAATTTTAGTGGTTTGGTCACTGATGTAGGATAATCGTGTTTAATAGCTCCAGATATTTGTCTTTCTAGTACTAGAGGAACTAGCACCATTTCCCTAATGGAGACTGAAGGAGGGACTGAAATGAATGAAAACTTTACATCTTGGTAGTTCATTAGCCGGAGATAGCCTGATTTTTAGCCTCTGGCACCTGAAAACAAGGTTTTATCCTACAGACAATTTATGTATTCGCACTCACAGATGGCATTGTGTTCTGCTCATAGCTGATTGATCATTGTTTTTATGATGGGAATCTTCTTTGGTTAATTTCTATTGCTCAGGGGAAAGCAAAGTTTATGCTAACTAGTTTACAATTCTTTAGATAGGAAGTGAAAATTAAATATAATAATAATATTAATAAACAGGCTCAAACTCAAAGTTCTTTACTTAATGCCTCTGAGTAAAGTTTGCTTAATTATTGGGAAAACAGTCTTCTGCCCTAAGTCACAAAAGGCAATACTGAAGAGTCAGTCATAGACAAAAAGAATGTTTCATGAACAGTGGTGTTGAGGAAGACAGTTCAGACAGACTAATTACTTAGTGATTCATCTAACTGAAGGAGAAAAACTATAGGGGTGTGGAAAACTGGGTCTGACTTGTGGGAGGAAGTACTTGGGCATTTTTGGCTAGGGGCAAAGTCTCCAGTTTTTTAAATGTGCTAGAAAACTGGGAACATTGTCAAGAGTGACTGATCTGCACATCTGCTCTAAGAAATGCACATATTGCATTGGAATTTGAAAACAAATAGTTGGAGGACATGCTTCTTTTGTTTTTTACTTAGCCCACTGTTTGTGGCTCACCAAATAAATGTACTAAAAGTGGGTGCACAGAGAGCATGGTAATAGAATTCATTACAAATCCAGGGTTTTCTTCAGCACCAAACCATAAGCATAAAGACACTGACGTTTGGGAGGTGGCAATCAATTGACTAAGAAAAAAAAGGTTATGATTTGTGGTTCCTGAGAAATAAAAGAGTAAGGACCATGCTAAAAAACTGAAGTGCCCCAGCAAGAAAAGACACCAGACACTGTATCTCTTTCCTGAAATCACAGACGAGTTCACCGTATAGGAGAACTATATGAAGTTTAGGCAAATGTATAATTTTGAGCTCTTTTCTGTGTTATGGAAAACTGGCTAAGAGATGGAAAATAACTGCACTTCTTTAAGTTCTACAATATATGAAGCTTACCATTGTCTCTGATACAACCAAGAAAATCCCATTTTGTTGGCTAAGTTAATGGTTTCCTAGGAGTCTGGGGAGAGGACAATGCCTGCAAATCCCCAGGCTCTGATGTGGAATTGTGAACAAGAGAAGCCACCCCTTTCTGAGAGAACAGAGGTTCTACACCATGCTCTATTATTAAGCTTCCATAGCCATGTCTTTGTATTGTCCATGATCCAAAGTTAAAAAGGTGGTAAGAGAGGTGCACACTATCAGATTTCAAGGTTGGTAAGATCCTTTTTCCCCAATGAATCCTGGTACATTAACAACACATTTATGTTACAAAACACAACATTTTACATTAATTGCTCTCAGTCATCTTTTCATGAGCAACTTATATGAACCAGTGGATCTGGTAAAGGCTAAACCAAAAAGCTTGCCATATCCCTTAGTTCTGATAAGTCACTTTTGAAAAGATGACTATGCAATTATTGTAGAATGTTGTGGTGTATAGCATATTTATTTTTTATAAGATTTTATTTTAACAGGATATAGTACATAGTCAAGAGAAACAACAGTTGTCAGCAGACACCCTAAGACAATTAATGAATATTTCTCATGGTTTAAAAACTCCAGGAAACATCATAAGATAGTGTCAAAGCATCTGAAAAAAATATATTTTTAAATTAAATATATTACTATTGAATATGTATGTGTTGCAGTGTTCACAATACAAATGGAAGCCAAGAACTGGTTTTCTCCTTCCTCATATAAGTCCTGGGGAACTGACTCATGTCATGAGACTTGATATCAAGTGCCTTAACCTACTGAGCCATCTTGATGGACTAAGAGGGTTTTCTAAAGTATCATTTGTTAATATTTTGTTGCCCTTCATAGACACATACACTGAATTTTATTGAAGAAGAAAATTTATAGAGTTTCCCACAAGAATTCAAAAGTATTAAGACACAGTGGGATTAATTTTCACTAATATATGAATAGTGAGTATCTTTGAAAGACGACGACTTTTAAAATGTTCCACTTGTGCTCTTGGATAAGGGAGTCCTGACAATTTAGCTTTTCTTTTCATAAAATGATGCATAATAAGTCGAGCACTACATTTGCTGAATATATAATTTTATATCATAGACATGAATACAGACACATATGTATGTATATATAGTATGTACATACACACACAGATATGTGCAAATACATAGTTGGATTTGTAGTTTTCTTTATGAGATTTTTTGTTTATTTGATTGATTTTTGCAACATTGTTTCTCTGTAGCTTTTGGAGCCTGTCCTGGAAATTTCTCTGTAGACCAGACTGGCCTCAAACTCATAGATATCCATCTGTCTCTGACTCCCAAGTGCTGGGATTAAAGATATGTACTGCCACCACCCAGCATGAGAATTTTTTAATAATAAATTTGTTCTTTGAAAAGTTGAGTTTTTGTTTGCTTCTATTTTTGTTTATTTGTGTTATAGAGATTGAAACTTGGACCATTCATATATTATTTGAAATTGCTACTAAAAAGATAAATACTCAAACCTCCTTTTACTTAGTGTGCTGAGACAAATTCTCAGTGTCTTGGTGAAGTTTGTCTTTGCTTTGTAGAATAAGTAGGCTTTGAATTTACAATCCTCCTGCCTTCAGTTCTTGGTAGTTGCATTACAAATCACTCAGTATCCAGCAATTTTATACTAGAGTCCTTAGTTGCTCCTCTTGGCTGCTGACAAGGGCCCAAGGAGTGTATGTAGCAGACTGTGTCAATAACAATGTCATTTCTTTTTTTCCCATAATTACAGTGCTCAGAATGTTTACTCTTGCATGTGTTTTGTTTGATTGTTTTCTGTTTATTCTCTTTGTGAATATTTACAATATTTAGTGTAATCTAGTGGTATTTGTTGTGAACCAAGATCTACATTTGTTTATTAATATTGCTTAGACACCAGGAATACCTGCTATTGAGGCCTCCTTTTTCCAGATTTTATGTGTTATGATTTAAATCTGAAGTTTCTTTTATAATCTCATGTTTTAGGTACTGATTTCCAAGCTTGTTCCTCAGTATGGGAGAATGATGGAACTTCAGTAATAGAGAGCTTTTGGGCCAAGTCGGACTACAGAAAGCCAGATTTCTAAAATCAGTATTTGCCTGATTTTCTCCAGGATCTCTTGCTTCATAATCGATGACTGAGGAAACAGATGCATTTTTGCTGGACCTGGGGTTGACCCTCTTTCTGGTGCCCCTATATGGAGACTCATGACAAATATTTATGATACCCAGGTGCTTCAAGGAAGATTCCTTTCCTAGCTCTCAGCATTCTGGACCCTGCTTGAATTAGCAAGGACCTTTCTTCAGATATCTCCTGCTCTAAAGACCTAATCCCCACTGACCTTCTCATGGATATATACCATAAAATCTTTGCCTGTAACCACATTGCTCTGCCTGTAGTGTCTATTACAGACATTGAGTTCTCCTTAGGCCTTGTGTCTCACCCTCCAGGAGGTATTATTACTGGCACTGTTGAAGTCTATATGTCATATGTCCTTTAAAACACATTTAGAACCAGCATATCTATAATTGTTCCTTGGGGTTCCTGCCAAAGGTATTGTAAAATTGTTCTCTGAAACCAAGAAAACCCAAACTCTCAGCTGGTCATGGTCACTCTCTCACACACACACAAACACACAAGTAACATTCATTCCAGTACACCTGTGGGCCACCAATGTTTAAAGCCTGCTAAAAACTGGAGGGCCTGGTGATTTTGTGTATAACCTTGGCTCCTTGTGCCTAGAGAACAGCAGGCATTCATCACTCCCACTGGAATGTTCTAATTAGCTCCCGTATCTCCACCCAGGGTATCGTGGAACTGTACAAGAACGCTAGTTCCCATTCTTCCAGGATCTCCAGCACAGCCTTCTCTTGCTGCTAGATCCTGGAGAGGCCAGCAAATATAACAGAAGAAGAAATGTCACAAGCCAAATCATTCAGTTCTACAAGTAAATAACTAATCCTTAATTTCTAGTCTCTTGTCCTATGGAGACAAAGTTAGAGAGACAATAATGCTTTATCATTAAGACCTCTGTTCCCCACCTTACTCTGCCTCCCCTATACCTAATAACTCTAGCCAAGTAGATAGATGATTCTTATATTGATTCAATAAACAAGGAGGCCTGCTGACCAGGAATTCGGCACTCCAATTTGTTTATTTCATCACTGCCAAAGATTTCAAAAACAAGAAAACTTTGTTTCTGTAGACTAATAAAATCAAGAACAAGGCATATTGGTGTCTTCATGACAGTCTAAGACATATCATGTATCACTTGGTCTCATGATAATTTTGTCCTGCCTGCTGTCTGGCCTGCTGCTTTCCTGAGTCCTGGCCACAGTCTGTTCTAGTATTCACTTCCCCTTGATGCCTAACACCACATCCTAACTTAATGTCTATCTCTGTCATTAAGGAGCCATTACTGGATGTTCCTTTTGAGTTCTTGCAAGGCACTCTTCCATAATGAGGGAAAACATTTTAGTTTCTCTCCTCATAATCTTGACCAAATTTCATATCCACAGAAGCAGCATTAATAGTATTCATTCCATGAATCTTTGATTCATTTCTTATTGACATTCAGATGTTTGCCTTTGGAATATGAGTAAATACCATGGCCCATTAAGCAGTGCCACTGTCATTTTGCTCTTTAGTAGCTCCCTTCAGGGCCTCCTGTAGACATTGCCACCAGTTCTCCCCATGATTCTACCATCCATGGAGAGAAGCAACCTGTCAACCATCACAATATTATAAATACCCACATGCACCTTAGACCAGTTCACCCAATGTGGCCAGCAAATCTGTTTCTAAGTATGCACTCTCAGGCATGTCCACATCTATATTTGAATAAAATAGCTGTATCTGCAGAGTTGACACCACTAATAGCAGCATCTTCTTTGAATGCTCCTTAGTACCAAGGTTTAATTGTAGTTGAACCTGTGTTAACTGAGGAATCCTCATTTCGTATTAGTACACAATCGAAGTACCAAGGATTTATACAGATCATCCTTATTCTGAGATGTCTTACTCAAAAGAAACACCCTGCCCTGTTTCCCATTCCCAAAATCATTGTTCACTTCTGAGCTTTACCACCTGTAGAGTAAGCACCTCGCCATTCTAGTCAAAAACAAAACAATAATAATAAGAAAAATATAGAAAACCTCACCTAGGTCTCTGGCTATTACTACAAGTTAGAAAGTGGTAGATTGGACTTTTTCAGTTTTGGAGGAACCAGGATCTATGTGGAGTGTTAGGAAGCACAGTACAAAAGCCTGATACCTTTACTAAAATAAGCAAGAATAAAGAAAAGAAGAAACATCTGCATATGATGTGTTTGGCCTTCTGCTCCTCCCTGAGTGCAGAACTTAATATTTTCCTGAATTTCCCTGATCAATTCTGTAGCAACAGGAGAATATGAAGTGCAAAGAGGGGTTTGCTTCCCCAAGGCCTCTTTCTGAGTTAGCAACACTTAAGATGGCGCACCATTCAAGGCAACTGTCTAACCAGCAAGTTGTGCCAGTTTGCACTATCAATAGCCAGGCCCAGAAGACTTATAACGTTAGCCTGTCACTACCAATATGACGCCACATAAAATCCAATTTTTATTCCAAAGGCAAATAGAAGGACACTATGTAACATTGGAAATGGGACATATCTTAGTGTAGAATTTCAGGCAGAAAGATGTTGCCTGTGAAGAGGCCTCATTCTTTTTTGCTGGAGAGTACACAAGAATCATTTAAAACTTTGATAATTATTTCACAGACTAGAGAAACAGATTACACCTAAGCTCCACCTGTTATGGTGAATGTTTTCTTGCAGGAACTGACTCCTCCACAAGAATTCCCTGGGAAGGGTTAGGCTAACCATGTAGAGATGAGAAAATAACTGGATTTCAAATGCCAAATATTCTTCAGAATACAAAAGGTGACACAAGGTTCTGGATGGGGTGCCTCTAAGTATACCTCACAGAAGGGAAAGCCTCACTTTATTTCAGTCTGAGCCAACTCCACACAAGGTGTGTGTATACTGGGACTCAGAAGATCGAATTATGGGCCACTTTATCTGCGTTAGTGCATATGTGAGGTTAGAAACTGAGGCTTCCCAGTACAGATTTTAGGCTTCTTGAATCTAATCAGGAATTTTAATATGAGAGTGATGTTGGATGTCATAGTAATATAAGCTGTGACCTGCTTTAGTTAAACAAACAAAAACTTAGGTTGGTGGAAATGTATTTTAGAGCTATCAAACGATTCAATCCATGAGCACTTGATGTATTTAGGTAGAAAATCATAGTGAGGAGACTGCTTTCCCCGTAATAAAACTTCAGAAACACAAAGATACGATATTGAAGGTTAAAGAGCCGGAGAAGAATCTACTCTTTATCTATAAAATATTCTAAAGGCATTAGCATCTAGTATCTTTTTTGTTTGTATGTTTATTTTTGTTTTCTGTTTTGTCGAGACAGGGTTTCTCTGTGTAGCTTTGGAGCCTGTCCTGGCATTCTCTCTGTAGACCAGGTTGGCCTTGAACTCACAGAGATCTGCCTTCCTCCGCCTCCCAAGAGCTGGGATTAAAGGCATACACCACCCCTGCCTGGCTACAATTAAGATCTTATCAGACCCCATGCAAGCAAGAGAGTATCTGGACAATACCTTCAGAGTGATGAATGTAAAAGCCTAGCCACCAACAAGTCTACGCACGAACTATTCTGCATATGTGGAAAAGAAGAAAGTATTCAGGAGGAAAAGATATACAATGAGAACACAGAAAAAGTACATAATTACTAGGAGATACTTTGTGGAAAACAAGAGCATCTTTGCTAAGTTTGCCACATGTTAATCTTCAAATATTAAGAATATAGACATTGCTGCAATAAAGTTGCCTGCCTGCCTTCTGTTTGTTTGCAACTATAAGAGGATAGAATCCATCAGTGGAATCTAGATATTACGATTGTGGATGCACGTGGTTAAAGTAGCTGAAGGAACTGGAATTGGCAAACAGGTTTTAGTTTTTATGTCCTAAGAAACTTGAAATGTCTTTTTTCTTGTTATCAAATCTGGAGGAGACACTTACCATATGTACATTTTCTCAAGACGGCAATATTTTCTCAAGAAGGTTGAGTTTAACATCTTGTTTGATTCAATGTGAACACGCAAATTCTGCACAGGGAATTTGCCATTACAGTCTTTAAGTGAAAAGTGAGGAGGGAAACTGTATGAGTAGTTTCAGGAAAGTTTTGATTGTAATGCTTTGATCAACTGAGAATCTATATGGAAAACCTTAAATTTATATAAATATTATGCTAAATAAACAAGAATAAAAAATTAGAGAAGCATTACAGTGCACCCCAATAATTAATGAAAATAGGGTAGTAATTTAGCATTTATTATTGTAGCTTTCCTACTGTTCCAGAACTTAACAATTTCCCACAATACCCCTTTGAAACCTTATAGCAGGTAAAATTATATTTTATGCCTTTACTCTGTACTATTAAGTATCCTCCTATCTCCAGTTAACTGATACAGACACAGGTTTTAATGAATTATAACACTGGCATTGATACTTTTTAATTTTTATTCTTCTTTTTAGTCATATGTTAGAAATGATCATATTTTTTAACTAACAGAAAAATATGCATCTTCAAAACTTTAAAAATCTAAAACAAATGTTATTTGGAAGTAATTTTAGTGTTGTGTAGCTGAATTTTTTACCACAATCTAACATTATACTCCAAATAATTAATCTTTTATAGTTTTACCAGACTTTACAGGTTTCAGTTGTATAGCTCAAAATGTCTATATATTATCCTAATAATGAAGGTACTTATTTCCAAATTGGGATTCCTGGTATGGATAAGTAGTATTGATTTTTAACTTGTTTTTTATTGAGAAATTTTCTTAATTTTCCCTGAAAGAATCAAACTGATATTTTTAATTCTGTTCTGTGTTGGGAAAACCATATTGCTTGCACATAATTATCCCAGGCACTCCCAAACTTTCTTACCTTTTGACCTTCTCCTTATCTTCGAATGCACTTCTTTCTGCCATGATAACTATTGCACCAACATTTTCATCATATTATGCTATCATGTTTCATTGTTTATTCTCAAGCCCATTAAATTAAATGGTTATATTCCAGCTCATTCTCTTCTCATCGATGGGGAAGTGTATACTATACAATGGAGACATGAAGGTAACTTTCTTTAATACTCAAGGGAATTTCAGTTGAGTGTTAGGTATCTGATTAGAATGGCTTTTACCACAGTGGAAAAGAGAGTCCTGGCAGGCCAGTTAGAACTGATGATGGTTATTAAGAAGCAGTGCTGACCCTTGAAACCTATTCTGTAAATCAGAACTACAAATTTTATCTGAGCATGTCTTAGACACCCGAGATCAGGAGCAGTTCATTTTCGGGATTAAGCCCCCTCATTTTGCCACTGCCCGTGGAGGCTATGTTGCTGTCTGTGTTTTTGATCGGTGTTGCCGCCCGAGATCATGCTGATGTCCCTGATTCAAGCTACTGGCCACAGTAGCTGTTGTCCTTGGTCTGTACTGGAGTCAGAGATCATGTGGAAGTCTACAATTTGTGGTACTGCTGGCTTCTTTTGCAGGGGCATAGATGACTGCAGGCTCACCACGGAGAATGAGACACACTTAAGGCTTTTTACTGTGACAACCAACCCCCATCCCATAGGATGAAAGAAAATAAAACCAGTTGAGATAGGAAGACCTTGTCATAAAGATGCTTTTCACAGTTGACGACTTCTGGCTGGAGAAAGGAGATGGGAAAGTGCTGTTTTCTTTGAGGGGCTGGTCAATGGCAGTTTTATCATGCTTAAATGAGTATATGGCAACACAAATTGGTATGTTTTGGGGGGTGGGCAGAGGGTACAAGAGTAGGAGGATGAATCTGGGTAGAAAGGGATGCGAGTGTGATTGGGGTACATTGTATGAAATTCCTAAATAATGAATAGAAATGTCTTGTTGGAGAAAATGTATTTATAATAGTGCATATTTCTCAAAAATGAGAAAATTAAAATTCATATCTATTACTAAAAACTCAAACTAGAAAACAAAAACAGTGATTCATATTGTCAATATTTTTAAATATATATATATATATTCTTTGTTAGGAATCTTTTAGACATTTTCTTTGAACAATATATAAATTTGTTCCATTTTATTTTCGATATCTGAGAGTTTCTCTTCAATTTATTGTATTCTCTGATTCTTGCATCTCTAGTTCCTGTTCACTTACCTAAATTTTCCATCTCCAGGACATCCTCGGTTAGTGTTTTCTTTATTGTTTCTATTTCCATTTTCAGGTCTTAAGCAATTTTATTCATTTTCCTTTGCCTATTTGTTTCTTCTTGGCTTTCATTAAGGAATTTATTCATTTCCTCTTTGAGGACTTTTATCATCTTCATAAAATCGATTTTCAGGTCATTTTCTTGTGCTTTAGCTGTTTGGAATGCTCAGGACTTGTTATATTGGGTTAGCTGGGTTCTGGTGGTGCCTTATTGCCATAGCTGTTGCTGATTGTGTTCTTATACTGTCCTCCAGCCATCTAGGATTGAGGTAATTATATATTTAGATGCCAATATTTGAATTTATCTTGATTGAATGGATGTTTCAATTTCCTTTCTGGTCTTCTGGCCTGAGTGCCCTGTGGTTCTGGCCCTTGGTTCCAGTAAAGTATGTCCACTGAGGTTTTGGCAAACTGCATAACCTCTGGTGTTTTGGATTACAGCGTTGCCTCTGTGGTTCTGTGGCTCTGGGTACTCGCATGGCCTCTGAGGTTCCAAGTACGCACATGCCCTCTGGTAGATCAGGGCTTCAGCCTCAGGCAATACATGAATGCCTTTCTGTGACAAATACACTAATATATACTGAAGGTGTGAAAGCTCTAGCCCATAGAATGATTCCAACCATATCTCTTATGTTTATTTATCAATACTTTTGCTTAGTAACAACAACCAGAAGTCACAGTAGAGACCCCAGAGCCCACAAAGCCCAAATCTTTACTATTGGTATTGATGTTCACTAAATTTTGGCCTGAAATATCTCCTAATTTCTGGTATGTTACTATTTCCAGAGTGGCACTATTGATAGTAGCAGAGGTTTTTCAGGGATGGCTGAAAAGAGATCTTCTCCTTACTGAGCATAATTTTGAAGGGAATACTGGGACTGCAGCCCCTCCTTATTCTGTTATATGTATTGGCAATGTGAGGTAAATACCTTGGCTGTGCTGCACAGTGGCAACAATGATGGTTCAGCACAACCTAAAAATATATTAGCCAATGGATCATGATCAGGGCCTCTGAATATGTAAACCAGAATGAATACGTGTTCTTTATAAATTGCTCATAACATACAAAAAATAACAAAAATCTCAGGGGAATTTCAGCCATACATATGTTGTCTAATACATTAATATATTTTTAAAAGGGTAGTGTTATTCTGTCAGCCTGTACATCTGCGAAGTGTATGTTGTTTATCACTATGTATCAACAGATGCTTATCAAATCCTTTAAATAAATAATTCCTAATTATACATCTCAGTTATTTTCAAATTGTAAATTCTGAAAGTCAATACAGTAAAAATAAATTTAGAAAATCATTTGCTTATTGAATCTAAACAGACAACCCCATAATAACCTCTGTTTATAGTATATATTTATTTGTTTTAAAAATATTCCCTGGATTAAGCATGTGGGATTTAGGATAAGGTTTTATTTTAATTTTCATTGATTCACAAAAGACATATTTTAAAGTAAATATACGGATCAATGAGAGAACTATTTGGCTACAGATGAAAAATAAGACTATTTTAATATAAAGTTAAAATAGTCTAAATGTGAAAGATGTGGTATTATAACAGTGGTGCCTTCAGCCACTCATTTACTTTTAAACCAAATGTTTTATAATAACGCTAACATATGCCTTTAAGCAACACACTATTCCTAAAATCTGGAAAGATGAAATCATTTTACTGAAATGTAAGCAAATTAAGCTCCCATCTGTTTGAAAATTGTGTTAACACTCTCAAGTTAAAAACTAAAAACTCTGAACGAATTCCTTGTGTTAACAGTCTCAAGTGAAATACTAAAAACTCTGAACGAATTCCTCGCTTTCATCTTCCTGTACAAAAACAAATCATGTGAACATAATGAAGTAAATGACTAAATGCAATGTTTTGTTATCACTTATTGAAAGGACCTGTTTTCATTAAATTATCCATATCTATTAATTATTGACAATAAATTTTTAACGATTTCTGAAATCATTAAAAATCGTTATGCAGGTAGAATTATAAAAGAAAATAACTGTGAATGTTCAGTTATGCTTGGTGACCCTGAAGTCACTGTCATATTTTAATACATTGACAAAAAATAGTGGTTGTTTTCATATTTACAAGTATAGCAAAACTGAAACTCCACACTTTGTCCTACCTAAGTATTTTCCCAGGGCTTACCTTTCAAATCTGCTAGGAAATGACTCCTGTTCTTAGGTGTTTCAGAATCTAAGCTACATGCCATATGTACAGTTCTGGGGTGAAACACTACAACAGGGACTTTTACAAATTCTTTCATGAGCAACACTATGCACAAGCAACAAGTTCATGCTACATATTCCTTCATATGGTTGTACCTATCAGACATGAATTATATCATTTGTACATATGTACGATGTCCCCCAGCATTTAGAGGAGCTTTGATTTTTTTGAAGATTTTATTTCTTTTTTGAGAATTTCATATAACATAAATTCTATTATTTCCTTTCAGTGAACTCCTCCCATATCCTGTCACCCAACATCATGTTCTTTCTCTTTCTAAAAAGACAAATCAACAAACAAGCAAGCAAAAATCATGGAGTCTGATACATGCTGGCTACCTACACCTGAGCAGGAGTAGAAGGCTACCCCTGGGGTGTGGTCGAAACACTCAGTGTTATTCTTTGAAGGAAACTGATTTTCCCTCCACCAGAACCTACCACCTGTAAGTAGCTTCTTGGCTGAGTGTAGTACTTTGTGTCCACTTCCCCTTCTTCTTGCTGGGATTTGTCTACTTCAAAATCGAGCGTGACATGTATATGTCATCACAGTCTGTAGTGAAAGGGGACAGCAGGCCTGCTTTTCGTCTGGCCCAGCTCCCGCACGACGAGCTTATACCCCGAAATAACAACACACAAATTGTATTCATTTAAGCACTGCC
>LOJH01020300.1:11468-31472 GCA_001685095.1 Ellobius talpinus
AGAGCAGCCAGTGCTCTTAACCTCTGAGCCATCTCTCCAGCCCCCTTGTTTTTGTTTTTTGAGACAGCATCTCTCTCTTATGTAGCTCTGGCTGTCTTTGAACATGCTATGTAGATCAGTCTGGCTTCAAACTCACAGAGATCCTTCTGCCACTGCTTCCCAATTGCTGGAATTAATGGTGTGCCCCACCACCTCCAGCTATCAGTTCTTCAAGGAGAACACATGCAAAACCTTTCTTCCAGCTTTGAAAATTATGGCGAACTGCTGCTCTCCACGGCTGTCCAATGTGCAACAGCAAAGCAGGGCTCCTGCTCCTCAGTGCTCACCAGTCTCCAGGGACCATCAATCTATCCTTAACATGAGAGCCACATTTTATCTTTCACATTTGAGTGACATCATGCAGTGTTTGGTTTTGTGCCTGAGTTATTTAACACAGTAATCTCTAATTCTACCCATGTTGTCACAAATTACAGTACTTCATTTTTATGGCTATTATTTATAAATCTGAATTAAAAATATGCTTTATCTACGCATTAACAGATGGACACTGAGGTTGCTTCGTTTTCTTTGCTCTTTGTGAGTCCTGCAACCACACAGAATGCAGCTGTTTCAACATACTGATCTGATCTCCTTTGAATATATATACCTTGTAGTGAAAAACGATAGTTCCAGCCTAGTATGTAAGTGCTATTCAACTTTTATCTTATTTATCAACAGGGTCCACTATGTAGCCTGGACTAGCCTGAAACATGCTAGGCTGGCCTCTTCTTGTGCTCTACCCGCTTCTACCTCATGGGAATCATAGGCAGCACAATCATATCTGATTGCCAGCTTCTGAAGCCAGAAACCTATGGCATCTTTACAGTCCTCTCTTCCCACCTGATTCATCAGTGAGGCATCAACTCTTTTCTGTCCACTCTCCTGTGAAAATACCTCACACTGGACTCTATTTTCCCAAAGATTCTGCCTTAGTATGAACTGGCACTGTTTATTTTTTTTCTCTTAGATTGCTAAGTCAATCTTATAAATGGTCCCCTTACTCCACACTGCTATTGGGAAAACATTCCAAAAAAATAAAAATCACATTTTGTTCTTTCCTTAATTCAAGATCTCTGTTGGATGTATGATATGATATGATATGATCTCTCATCATGGCAGAGTCTTTGCTGTTGTGTTGAGACAGAATCTCTCTACAAAGCCTTGGCTGTTCTGGAACTCACGGTATGGACTAAGATGGCCTAACAGAGATGTACCTCTGCCTCTAAGTGCTGGGATTAAAATGGAGCCACCATGCCCAGCCATGGCAGTCTTCATGACCACAATGACTTCTCCAGCCTCATTTCCCATGTGACTTTCCTGTAACACTCCATCTGGTCTACTACAACTGCTCTCCTGCTCTCCTCAACCATTGCACTTCTTCTCTTGAATGCACACCCTTCCTTATCATATCTATCTGGCTATATGTGCCACATCTTAAGATCCGGCTCAAATATAACCTCTTAATTTAGTAAGATCCTCAGTTTCTTCATCAAAACACTATCGTTTTAATGCTATCTGGCATATACTGTTGTCATCAGCTGATTTTAAGTCATAGCCAACAAAGGATAACCCCTTTGTTGAACAGAGATCTTATCTTTTCTACCTAGAATACAGTTTGAAGGAATTTAATACCACATTTTCTCTGAGGTTAAATTTTCACTTACAACTTCCTTGATATGAAAGTCCATAATTACAAAACACAAAGTAGCTGGGAAACTCCCAGCATTACTGATGACAAAGGATTAGCATAAAGGAACTCAACAGAAGATGACAGACCTATGTAACAATGACTGGCATTTGTTATTTCTTCTTTCAACATTTACTGAAAGGTTATTCGTGTTACACTTTGTTGTCTGCTCACCAATTTCCTTATGAACACAAACATTTTCACAATGCTATCTGAAGTTACTAAGTATGCTTGCATGGGTAACCGAAATCCACATTCACATTAATGATCACAGATTATACATTCCAATATATCTGAGTAACAATGAAAATGGCAGCCAATGAAAGGCAAGCAGTGCCTCACACTTGCTCTGTGGGTCAGTGGATGGTCTCTTTCAGGAATTCACTTATCAGTTACCAGAAAGGAGAGGACTCAGTATTGTAGGTTTATTTCTCAGAGGAATATTCATGAACTGAGCAACGTTAGCTGTCAAAAATTGCATCTCGGGCTGGCAAGATGGCTCAGTGTGGAAAGGTGCTTGCCTTAGGGCCTGACAATCTGAGTTCAATGCTCAGAATATAAAGGTTTGAAGGAGTGAGCTGACAACACAAGGCTCTCCTCTAATGTGTGTGTGTACCCACCCACAAACATGTATTTCTAAAAGGAATATCCTTATTAATTGAAAAAATATCTTTTTTTGTTTCAAAGAAAATATGGTGACTGGTTTCAGATCTCAGTTGATACATTCTGTTTTCAAAATGATAATTTAGGGAAAGTTACCATTATAGACCCCTAGTACAGCAATGCTTCCTTTCTTCTAGGTATCTGTAATGACTCTTATACTGTCTGTTGCCCCAAAACTCAAAGGCCACAATACTTAAAAGTAGAAAATTAAAAACACAGAACTAAAAACCAAATTAAACTCAAAGCCATTCCAAAGTTTCATTCTCAAAGATATAGCTGAACTGATCTATCAAAATCAAACTCCCTTATAAAAGCCATACAAGGGCTGAAGAGATGGCTTGGTGATTAAAACACATGTCACTCTTCCAGGGATCCAGGTTCAGTTCCCAGCAAGAACAGGAAGCTCACAAATGTCTGTAACTTCAGTTCCAAGGAATATGATGCCCTTCTGGCAACCACAGGCACCAGGTACACATGTGGTATACATCTATACAAATGCAGGCAGCACACTCATACACATAAAGTAAATAAATGAAATTAAAAAGTCACAAAATCTTTTGTTACATCAAAATAGTAAACATTGACGATATAAATAGTTTCAAATAATTCCAAGAGAGAAAGTAGCTAATCATTTATCACAGCAATAATAATGTAAAACTTGACATGAAATCAAGATAGACTAACCAAGCAATTTCTTTGTGTTGGCTTGAGAAGGCTGCCCCATGTCCAAGCTCATGGATTTCCTGGCCCGGGGACTGGTCTGGCCTACAGATTGGTAGGTTGCTGCAAGGTATCCTTCTGAACCTTTGGGAGAGGACCATGGCTGGTTCTCCTTTAGTGTCCTGGAGATTTAAACAATTTAGAAGAATTAATTAACAAGAAGATGACAAATATAACTACTGTTCACTCATTCCTAATAGCTATCCTATTTCCTAATGATGGCAACAAATTAGTCTGAAAACTGCACTTTAAAGGGCTAGAGGACACAAACTTGCTAAGTTCCCGTTAAATTGCCCAGGCTGGGGGGCTGGAGAGATGGCTCAGCGGTTAAGAGCATTGCTTGCTCCTCCAAAGGTCCTGAGTTCAATTCCCGGCAACCACATGGTGGCTCACAACCATCTGAAATGAGGTCTGGTGCCCTCTTCTGGCCTGAAGATGTACACACAGACAGAATATTGTATACATAAATTAAAAAAAATTGCCCAGGCTGGCTTGAACTTGCTATGTATTCCAAGTTGGTTGGTCTTGAACTTCTAATCCTTCTGCCTTAGTTTCCAGAATGCTAGCGTTACAGATATGTTACCACTACACTACAGTTGGCTCTTAGGGTACAACTCCTAATGTACTCCTGGAAGTATCAATATTATATAGGAAGACCTATATTGCATAATTTTACTACCTTTTTCTTTCCTGCAGTACAGGGATTGGATCCAGAACCTCATAAATGCATGGCAAGTGTTCTAAACCCCGAACTACTTATATATTTATTGATTGATTGAGATAAGGTCTCATGTAGTCCAGGCTGGCCTGAAACTCACTATGAAGTCAAGGATGACACTAAACTTTCCAAGTGCTGAGATGACAGTTGTGTGCTACCGCAGTCAGCTTTCTGAAGTACTGGGGATTAAACTTAGGGCTGTACGCATATTAGAAAAGATTTCTCTACCAACCGAGCTACATCTCCAGCTTCTGTTTCGTTTTTGACACAGGGCCATATGTAGCCAAGGCTGGCCTCAAACTCACTATATAGCTAAGGATGAACTTGAATTCCTGATCTTCCTGCTTCTATCTCCTAAGTATTGGGACTACAGGCATTTGCCACCACACATGGCTCCAAATTTTCCGATTTAACAAATAAAAATTGCATTATTTCTGCTGTGTGCAATATGATTTTTAAAATGTACACATGTGGCATGCCTAATATATGCAAACTTAGGACATGTATTACCCTACATATTTTTCATGTATTGCAGTGAGAACACTAACATCTTTTACCTTTACCTTAGCACTTTTCAGATATATACTAAATACATTGTCATTAAATTATGTTGAATAATAGATCTCTTGAACTTATTACATTGAATTTTCTTCTTTTCTTTCTTTTTTATTTTTTTTCCTGGTTTTTCAAGACAGGGTTTCTCTGTGTAACAGTCCTGGTTGTCCTGAAACTTGCTTTGTAGACCAAGTTGGCCTCGAATTCACAGATATCCAGCACCTACTTCTGCTTCTGGTATTAAAGGTGTGTACCACCACTGGCCAATTTGCACTGAATTTTATAATCAGAGAAAATAAAGTCTAAATAAGCAACTGTATTATTGCATCATTTAAAAACCAATAAAATTAAGATTGAGAATTAAGTTTTCCCAAATACAGGCAACTAAGTTACTTTTTCCTTTCAATAACTAAAGCAAGAAAATAAACTCATGTGAATAACTGAAGAAATAGACACATAGAACACTGTGTCTATGGGGGAAAACTTGCATACACTGTTGCTGTCAAGTGCTGTTGAGGTTTTCTTACAATCAAAAAGAAAGATATTAGTAAGTTTAATGACGTGATCTCTCAAAGATCATTTTCTTATGTTCAACACTGTGTATCGAAACCACAAATATATTTTTGTTTAATTCATATTATAGAACAATCCCCCAAAGATAGCAGTTACATTGGAGGAAAAAAAAAAACCCTAGACAAAGACACACGTAATAGTAGACAGAGTTTTATGATTCTCTCATATAGACCTACATTATAGAAGTTGGGTATGGTGGTAAAGGCCTTTAATCCCAGAACTTGGTGGAGGCAGATCTCTGTGAGTTTAAGGTCAGTCTACTCTACATACTGAGTTCCAGACCATCCAGGGACATAAAGTCAGACCTTGTATCAAAGCAACAACAACAAAACTACACCATAGAAAGGTTCTAATGTAACGACATTGGTAAACAGTGCATGCAAATGTTTTTACCAATTTATATCACTTTTTTTTAAAAAAAGATTTTATTTACTTCACGTGTATAAGTGTTTTGCCTACATGCATGTATATTTGCCATGTGTGTGCCCCACGGTGGTCAAAAGAGGGTGTCAGATTCTCTGGAACTTCAGGTACAGATGGCTGTGAGCAACCACATGGGTGATGGGAAATGAACCCAGGTCCTTTGCAAGAATACAAGTAGTGGGCTGGAGAAAATGCTCAAAGGTTAAGATCAATGGCTCAACCACATGGTGGCTCACAGCCATCTATAATGAGATCTGGTGCCCTCTTCTCACCTGCAGGGTCAGAACACTGCATACATAGTAAATAAATCTTAAAAAACAAAAACAAAGCAAACGCTTTAAAACGCTGAGTCAGCTCTTCTGCCCCATATCACTTAGTCTTTAGGCATGCAATGATGCTTCTATTTCAAGTTAGTTTTCTCCCAGGTCCTTTTCTGCAAACAAACCTTTCAGGATGGTCTTTCTTCCATTATTCAAGTGTTCTGTGTTTAAAGAGGTGAACTAATGATAATATCAGAACAGAATAGAATGACTTTAATACAACCCATATAAAATAGTGTTCATCTATGAGGAAGCTTTGATTTCTACACTTGCTAGACCATCTTGAGCTGCCACTCTGCTCCCTTCTAGATTACTTTGCTGCTAGCTTCTATCACATGGAAATTGAAACCTGACTATAATTATGATACCATGTCCACTTACCTATAGCTAGGGTCACCATGATGAATGGGATATGTATCCATAGGAACATTTTCCATTGAAATATCAGTAAGAAGAAGGGACTTCCTATGCTTGAGGCTACACCGACTTCGAACCTCTTCGGACACTGTGAGTAGAGCTAACAGGAAAAGGAAAAGCAGATTAAAAAAAAAATTGTAAAAAACACAAGTGTGACCTAAAACAGGATTCATTTCTTCCAAACTTAAAAGGATATTACTATTACATGTACACATAAAAAGACTTGGACAGTGTGAGATTGACGTCTATACACCTGCAGAATAGACTTATCCTTTAGAGTTTATAGTCTACATAATCATGAAACACACAAAGAAATTTGATAAACACCTTACTTTCTCAGGTACTTGATTGCCTATTTGGTTTCAATAATCACAAAAAGCAGGCAGGGCATGTATCTGAAATGCACTGATAAAAATATTCTGGGATGTAAAATGGTTTCCTCAAGGTTACATGCTAGAAACAAACAAAAAACTGG
Organism: Ellobius talpinus; assembly: GCA_001685095.1. Lineage (NCBI taxonomy): Eukaryota > Metazoa > Chordata > Mammalia > Rodentia > Cricetidae > Ellobius > Ellobius talpinus. Next base: position 18,059 of record LOJH01020300.1, read on the forward strand.
AAACAATGAAAATTTGTTAAAGTGAAAATAGGCATCTTCCATCAAACTACATTGTCTGAGTAGAATACAGTAAATATCAGATAAGACAGATTTAGTTTAGCAAATGGTGGGGATGGGACAGGCATCCCAGGTAAAAGAGCACAAAGAATGAGTATTAAAGAGGCAGAAAGCCCTGTAGGAGACAGTAAGTAGAATGGCTTGAAATAGCCTGTCCTTTTGGAGAGGCTATAAAAGGAGATGTTCATGAAATTTAGATAGAGGACAGAATAGAAGACTATGAAGGCCTGGGATGATAGGCTGAAGCAATCCAATTTTAGGATATTTCAGATCCCAATGCAAATTTTTTTATGATCAAAAACATTTTGGCAAAATCATTACAATTTTAAATATCAAAGAACTGAACTGTGAATGCTCTATTTAGCCAACGAACTAGTGCAAAGACCTGAAGCTAGGCATGGGTATTTTTTGGTGATCCTAAGCCAACAATAGAGGTAGACTAATTTTGTCAGTTTTGAGCTTTTACCTGCTAAGTAAGCCACACTCTGTGTGTTCACCTCAAATTTGTCACAATTTCTATGTTTGTTAACAAGAGTTAGCAGTGTATGCAAAATTCTGACTGTTCTTGCAACAATGGCAGGTGAAGGATGCCTGTACCCTATAAAAAGAAAAAAACAAATAACAAGTTAACTTAGTCCATGAACAAATGTTTGAGCTCTTCTACTGAGACAAATAACTATAAGAAAAAGAAAATTCCTGCTATCCAAGAATAGCCCTTTGTGAATGTGAACATAAAAATGTGGAGTTAATTATACGTAAGATTAAGTACCCCACATGTATACAAGAGGATACTTCCCGAAACCCTAAAGGAGAGGGCATTAGGAAAGATGCTGGCATTGTTGATTTTTCATTTCCTAAACAAGCACAGAGGTTAGGAATAAGTACAAACAAAAACTAAGCATCAGAGGTCCCCTTGAGATTTCATTTGAAATTAGGGCTCTACTACTTAAAAAGTGTTTCTTCTTTGGGTCTGGAGCAATGGCTCAGCAGTTAAGAGCACTGGTTGCTCTTACAGAGCACCAGAGCATGGTTCCTGCACCCCACAAAGTGGCTCACAACCACCTATACTTCCAATTTCAGGGGATTCAGTGTGTCTTATAGCCACCTCAGGTAACAAGCTCGCAGGTGTTACATATACATGCACACAGGCAAAATACTCTAAACATTCATGCACATAAAATAAAAACAAGCAGGTCTTTAAAAATTATTTCTTCTTTTTCTATTTTCTTCCTTGTTTGGTTTGGGTTTTTGTTCTTTGATTTTTGAAACAAGGTCTCACTATGTAGCTCTGGACTAGGCTGGCCTTGAACTCACAGAGATCTACCTGCTTTTGATTCCCAAGTGCTAGGATTAAATGTGTGTACCACCACACTGAGCTTAATATATATATATATATATTTTATAAAAAAACTGCCCACCTTGACAATGGTGTGGCTTGGGCAGCATTTGGAGCCACGGGCAGTGGGACCAGAATCTAACTCTAATGCATGAACTGACTTTGTAGAGCCCATTCTCTATGTAGAGATACCTTGCTCAGTCTAGGCNTATATATATATATATATTTTATAAAAAAACTGCCCACCTTGACAATGGTGTGGCTTGGGCAGCATTTGGAGCCACGGGCAGTGGGACCAGAATCTAACTCTAATGCATGAACTGACTTTGTAGAGCCCATTCTCTATGTAGAGATACCTTGCTCAGTCTAGGCATGGGTGGGGCTGGGAGTGTGTGGGGGGGGGCCTTGGTCCTGTCTCAACAAGGGCACAGGACAGTCCTAGTTGACTTCCTAGGGGAGGCCTTAACTTCTCGGAGGAATGGATCAGAGGTGGGGTAGGAGGAAATAGGGAGGGAGCAGAAAGAGAGGATGGAGGGGGAACTAGGATTGGTATGTAAAAAATGAATGAATTAAAAAACAAAACAAGAAAACCTGCCTACCTTAATAGAATATGGTTATGAAGCTATGAAGTCGGTAATGAGAAGCTAAAGCTAGGTAAGACAGTGAGTTAGCTCTAGTCTAGTGGAGATGGTTGACTATAAAAACAATGAAATACGGAAGGGCAGTACCAGAATGGTGATGCTCTAAGGTACATAGTACACAGCAGCGGGAGCATTTGTACATAGTACAAGAGTGCTGATAGAGAACGTGCTAGAAACAAGTTAAAGAGTAACTAGGATCACATCTGAACATTAATGCACACTAACTGGAAATCCCCTTTACTCCTTGGCAATGCTGGAGACTGAACCCAAGACCTTAAACAAGGTTCTACAATTGAGCTAATCCCTAAGCCTTTTGTGATTAAATCTGTACAACAGTCTGTAACATACATATATGAAATAACATGAATATGCAGTGTATTATTAACCAATAACAGCAATTAAGTGCTCAGTACTTATGAATTTTACTATCACTTATTTTGCTCTTTTAAGATCTGATATGGAAATTAGGTCCTAGTTAAATACTAACAACTCATGCAGATATGGCTTTCAATTAAAGTAAAACATATGGGTTAGATTATGTTAATTTATCTCAAGTAATCAATTCCTTTTAGTAATTTCTGGCTTCTTGATACTATTTCATGAAATGTCCCGACAAAAGGAGTCTTTACCTTTTAAGAGGTGTCCAACTAGTGCAAAGTTAAAGTTAGAGTTGAAATTGAGTCCAACAAAGTGATCCATTTGCTTGCAGTGCCATTCCAGAGGATTCCGGATTGCCATAAATACTTCTTCTGGACTCTATTAAAAACAATTAGGAGATAGGCAGTTGATGGACTTTACACAAAAGTTTCCTTTTTCATTTCTCAGTACTAGAACCCCAAGTCAACTAAGATATATATATATATATATATATATATATATATATATATATTCCTGGCTCAGACACTTTATTTAAAAACTTACTTTTTCAGAGAAATTTTTTAGTTAACAGAAAATCCCATAAGAACATTTAGGGTACTATAAATGTAAGATAGTCAAAAGATAAGTAATAAGATAGTGGAAAACTCAAACTGCTTTGATTTACAACACAATTTGTGTGTGTGTTGGGGTGTGCTAGGAATTGAACGCAGGGCCTCATGCATGCTAGGCAAACACTCTACCACTGAGCTACATCTGCAGTCCCATGATACACAGTTTTGAGCTATTATTCTATTTTTTGTTTTTGGTCTTTGGTAAATGAAATCCCATCTATCCCAGGCTGACATTGAACCTGCTGCATAGGAAAGGTTACATAAAAGCTAACACCTTCTGTCTATAACCTTTCAAGTGCTAACATTATATCCATCAGCCACAATGCCCAGCTACTTTTGCCTGCTAATTGCTATCAAACTCACACAGAGACTCACTATGTTGCCCATGTAGGTTTAAAATATCTGTTTTAGTCTCTCAAGTAGCAGGACCCAGAGGTGTGCACTATTACCCTGACTACCATCACGGAGAATATCCTAATGATCTCAATAAATCTTTATTAACTCTGATTCCTAGTACTTTGGGGCCTTGGTGTCAAGATTAGCCCCTCCTTTTATGATGTTCCAAAAGTAAAAAAGGGCAAGGCAGGGACTGATGAGAGGGCTCAGTGGTGAAGGGCGCTTGCGGTAAAGTTGGATCACCTGAGTTCTAGTCTTGGAATCCACATGGTAAGAGAGATGACTCCCATAAGTTGTCCTCTTACCCCCACACATACTGTGATGTGACTCAACCCAACAAACACAAAAATACATGTGAAAGAAAGAAAATAGCAAGGCAGATGCTTTAAAGACATCTATTTTATTTGTAAATATTCTTAAAATACAAATAGCCAACAGTTAGTCACTACTAGAACCACCACTGTCTCAAGACAACTCCAGAGCAAAACAATGAAGCTAGAGAACAAGGGGCTAGCTCAGAACCAGACATATTCCAGATGCTAACTTTTTTACTCTTTTCTCTTTTTATGAACAGGTCTGACTGATAAACTTCAAGGTGTCTTCTACCTATCACTTGGTTTCCACACTTCCTAGACCTCCAGTTGTTTTGTGTCTGCACCACATTATATACACTGAACAAGTACTGTAGACCAGGTACCTTCATACTTAGGTCATGCTCTGTTTCCCTATAGTTCAGTTCATTTCATTTCAAGGAAATTTCAAATATAATGTACACACACATCCTCTTTTCAAAAGAATCTTCTCTTTTCTCTTAGGCTGTTTCTATTTTTCTCCAAAACAAAAGGAATATAATTTTGTATTGGTTTTGAAACAGTATTTTTCATTTATTTAGTGCACATATGCTTATATTATGTCATTATGTAAGTCTTGGGACTTGAATTCAGGTTGTCAGGCTCGGTGGTAAGTACTTGCTAAGCCATACCACTAGCCCAATTTTGTACTGTTTAATTTTATCCTCTATACTCTGAGCCAAAATCCAGCCCCTATCTAGGTTAATAAATGTGAAGACGGCTGCTAATGGTATTCTTTAAAGTGAGACTAGGCAAAGCAGGAGGGGAGGGGGGACAAACTAGTAAAATAAAGTATACAAAACTTCTTTAGGTTCTCCAACTTCCATCATCTGCTACTAATTATACAGATTTTTCACTAAGGATAATTTTTCAATAAAAATAAGTTTTATTATTGAATAAATAAAAAAGTCTAACACATATTACAAATAAAAATAAATAGGGATAGAGAATGAAAATCAGCAATAATGAACGCACAGAGCTTGGTGTGGTAGCTATTATTACTCTTCAATACTACTTAAAAATTAAGAAAAATATATTTATTTCATGATCATGGGTGTTTTGCTTCCATGTATGTTTGTGTATCATGTGTATGCAGTGTCCAAGGAAGTCACAGAGGACACTGGATTCCTGGGACTGGAGTTAAGAGATGATTGTGTAATGTTGCCATATGGGTGCTGGGAAGAGCAATCAGTGCTCCCAACTGCTGAGTCATCTTTCCAGCCCTACTTATTACTATTTCAATCACTAAGAGCAGGACATATTGTTCTTGGCTATTTCTATATAGGAACTAAGGATTAAATAGTTTTTACTGACCTACTAAGGAACTATACTTACAATAAAATGCATTAAACTCATACTTAGATTATGGACAAGCAGGAAAAAAAGACTCACCATGAGCAATATGAAGCTCATAAGAAAGTCTACTCACCTTGTCATTGAATATCCGAAGACTATCTAAGGTGTGCAGGTTCTGTTCCAGAAGTGCAGTACCTGCTGAATACAAGTTGACTTCATCTAACTGCAGCACAGCCACGGCAACCCAAAAGAGGGCTTTGTGCAGGGGGGAGTCCTGGTAAAGGAGATACACTCCAGGTTAGGGGGGAAACAAAGCAGGATACCTCACCAAATTTCTGTGTTTTCACTCCTTTGGGAAACATGAGTAGACAGATAAGCACTTGGACCCCTCCATGTGTCTAATTAAAAATATTATCAGCTAGACTAAGAGCCTGAGCTTCCTCTGGGATTTCTCCTAATTCTGAATGCCAAATCTCGTCTCCAGAGTTTGCTGACACCTGCCATTTCTTTGTCACCACTGCAGACAGTACCCAAGCTAACTTTCCTTCAGTGTGCAGTTCCTCCCTTTTCTGCTCTACCGTGCACTCTAGGCTGTGTCCTGTTGTTATCATACTGGCTACTAGGAAATGATCATTTCCAAGCTCCTTTCTGAAGACTATTGAATATTAGATTAATTCTATTCAATCTTTACAATTTTCTCTATCACCTCTCTACTACAATGGTCTATCCACCACTCCACTGTCCTGCTTATTTCTAAATCTAGTTAGATTCTACCCTTTCAACTTCTCATTCTTACTAGTATAAACTCTTAACTCCCTCTCTCCCTCATTCCCCTTCCCCCTCTCTCGGTGGAGATGGACCCAGGGTCTCGTACATGCTAAGCAAGTGCTATCTCTTCGCATTACACACTAGTCCAGCATACAAACTCTTCTGATGACAAGGCTTACTTCTGGCTTCACATTTCTCTGTAGTAATTAGGGATCATTAACTAACACGTTAAGTAGTGGTCTACTGACTTTATTTGTTCTCTTCTCAATATCCACAACCATCTAAGATACAGGACACTTTATTAACTATGTTTAATATATCTCTCTACCAGATACACAGAACATGTTCAACAAATTATTAGATGAAAGAATTAAGAATTTATACTTATCTTTTTTAGTAGCAAAGAGAAAAAACTACTACAAACACATAGCCTAGGAGAAAAGATGTACTATACCTCATCTACCACAAACAACTAACTCTTGTAACAGTTTCTTCTTCACAACCTCTTTTCAATCTACCCTCCTTTTCCTATTTTTCCTTTCCTCTCCCCCACTCTTCTTCCCACCCTCTCCTTTTCCCCTAACCCTTCCTTTCTCTTTGAGACAAATATTCTCTATGTAGTCCTGGCTGTCCTGGGATTTGCTATGTAGACCAGGCTGGCCTCACATGCATAGACTGACCTGCCTCTACTTCATGAATGCTGGGACTAAAGGTGTGGCCATCATGCTAGGATAATCCATCCTGTTTTCTAACTCTTATGACAAGAAACTGTAGGAAGTTAAGGTCTACTAGACTGAGAGGAGCCAACCTAGAGTAGAGTCTACCTGGTACTGTCAGAGGTTCTGTTCCTGCATAGTCAATGAGGAGTGACCACGTAATGTCAACTGATGGGAACGCTTGGGAGATGGGAGGGTATATGAGCTTCCCCTAGTTGTTAAATAAACAAGTCGGCTGTCTGCTTTCTGACTGTCAGTGTCTGAGACGCTGACACTACCCCTTCTCACCCCAACCTCCCCTCCAACAAGAAAGACATTAGGGCCCAGCAACATCACTCCACTTTGACCATAATTTCTTCTTTATAAACTCTTTTCAATTCATCATATTTTCTAAACTCTGTACAAGAAAAGACACACGGTAACAATACCCAAAATGAATAAACTCATGCTGGATACGATCATCACCTTATTGAGAAGCGGCTGTAATTTGGTCAGGGCTATCACTGTGGCTTCTATTAGAACTTGACTGTTGTACGTGTCAGGGCCTTTTAAGCAGCTTTCAAGCGCCTTTCAGGAAGACAGAAATCTTTATTTGACTTTTCATGGAAATAAAACATCAGCTCCTACAATGACTCTCAGATTTAGCTGAGACACATTTAGGTATTTGACAAGTAGTTTATTTGACAAACTATTTCTAAAAATGGTGAACACTGTATAACTGGTTTCTTATTTTAAAAATATTTCTATATTACATTCTAGTAAGAAGAGGATTATTATATTAATTATGAGTTATGTAGCTTTATATAAGGCTATAAGGCTTTGAGAACTGATAGACTATTAAGAATACTTGATTAGAAAAAAGCCAAACATTCTTTTTAAAAGGTATTTTTCTTTTTTTGTTATTTTTGAGACAAGTTCTCTCTATTATGTAGTGCTGGCTACCCTGGAACTCACTATATAGACCAGGTTGGCCTCAAACTCACAGAGATCCATCTGCCTCTGTATCCAGAGTGCTGGGGTTAAAGGCCTTCATCACCACATTGAACTTAAAGGTATTTTCTCCTTATAAGATTTCATCACTTCAAAGAATTACAGTAAGGAAAAAATTGTTTCAAAATACATTATTTAAATTTTGGTTGTTTTTAAAAACTGGGAGTTTTAGTTTATAATTTGGGACAAATCTTTATGTAAAATAGAGTAATACCTTGCTAAGAATTCGGATAATCTGCTTTATCTGCCCATGAGACACACGTTTGCTAATACAGCCAAATACCACAAGAGCTCTTGGCTGGAGGGATGGGTTGTACTGAAATGCAAATCTGAAATTAAAAAGTCAAAGAACTTATAAAAAAATCTTTGTTTATGTACACAATAAATACAAGACTAAATTATGCTGCAAGAGCTATTTTCAACAATACACATACTTTTACAGTTTGTATTTAACTTAGGACACACCTTTGTGCTAGTTCTGTCCACTGATCCAGCCACTTGCATGTTGGAATATCTCTCATACATGCCTGAAAAACAGGATACTCTGTATGTTTATATATATACACATATACATATATATGTGTACATAAATGTTTCTAGAAATATTTATGTTCATCATGTCATTAAGTGATATTTATTATAAAAAACACATTCCAGGGATTGAAGAGATGGCTCAGCAGCTAAGAACACTTGATGTTCTTGAAGAGAATATAGGTTCTGTTCCCAGAATCCACAAAGTGGTTTATAACCATTCATAACTCCAGGTCTAGGGAATTTGATGTCCTTCTCTTGTGAACTCCTCTTCTGACCCTTGGGCACCACATGTGGTGCACAAACATACATGTAGGCAAAACATTTATACACATAAAGTAAAAAATCTAATTTAAAAAATGAACACATTTTAAAGAAATACCTTAAGTTCTATGTTTAATATATCAGAATAAACCAGCATTTCCTCTGTATATCAGAAAATTATTTTTCAGACAAAGTATTACTATGTAGCCCTGGCTGGCCCAGAATTCCCTACATACACTCAGCTGGCTTGAAACTCACAGAAATCCACCTGTCTCTGTGTCCTGAATGCTAAGATCAAAGGTTTATGCCACTACACCCTACATATTACATATTTTAAATATGATTTTAGTTTAGTTTGTCATTTTCCCTTCTGTACCTCCATGATCTCCAATAAAGCCTCTGTGACGGTTTCCAGGGATGTCAAAGCAAAAGTCTCCCTCTCATAGGAGCCTGGGGAGAAAGATCGGTCCCGGTAACTGGAACGGAAGGCGATGACAGCAGCTGACTTAACTTTGCTAATGCCAAACAGTAAGTAAAATTTGGGTAATGAGAATTCTGTTAGACTGAGCCTTAAAACTTGCTTGGTCTCTTCTGTAAAAGAAAAAAATCAAAATTTTCATTCTAAAGTGTTATGTTTCATCTTGAATTCAAGAAAATTTAAATATCATGTACACATCACACAGCCATGCTCCCTGAGTCAAATCTCTAGATGTATTATATTAGCAGTTAAATAACATACTGGCACTAGTAATGTGGCACTATCAACTTACAACAAGTTTTTAGACTATATGATAATTATGACTATCTCCATGAAACATAGAAAACCTTTATTATAGCTTGCCATGGCATGGAAATAATTTTTATTATTTTCTTCTTTGATAGAATTTCAAATTACTGCTTCTATGCCTGGTGAGATGATACAATCACAGTAATAAACCTACAGCAGTCAGGTAAGGTGAAACTGAGAAAAGAACTAGTTAAAAAAAAAGATTACCTTCTCCTGTCTTTAAAAACAAAAACAGCATTAACAACAAAACCAGATTACCTTCTAGAAACTTACCACTAAAATGAAGTTGCGAACAAGTACACAGAGAGTGAATGATATTAATGACCAATCCATGTGTAGAAGCTCGAAGGGACAAGGGACCCGTGGCTACTAAGAAAGTAACAACATGGAACAGATAGGGTAGATGAGCTGCCACATCGAGGGAGTTGTTGAAGGACAGCATCAGCATGTAGCGGGCTAAAATAGCAATATCATCCCACATCAGATGTTGTTCTAAAGTTGGAGTTGGAGATAAGCAAGTCTTGTCTATTATTTTACACATCCGTCCAATAACCTGTAGAGAAGAACATGTTTTAAAGAAAATGAGACTAAAAGTTTCTTCATAAAAAAAGTTCAGGGGGCTGGAGAGAGCTCAGAGTTAAAAGCACTGGCTGATCTTGCTGAGGACTTTGGTCTCTAGTACCCACCACATAGCAACTAACAACCACCTGCATTTTCAGTTCCAGGGAATCCAACACCCTCTTCTGGCCTCTGCAGAAAATGAGCACATGTGGGACACACACATACGTCCACTCGCACACACATAAAAGAAAAATAAATCTTAAAAAAATAAATTCAGGGTTGATAAGATGGCTCAGCAGGCTAAGTTGCATGTTGGAATATCTCTCATACATGCCTGAAAAACAGGACACTCTGTATGTTTACATGCACACGCACACACACACGTACATAAATTTTCTAGAAATATTTAATGTTCATCATGTCATTAAGTGATATTTGTTATAAAAAAAAACACATAGCCAAACCTTGGGTTTGATCCTTGGGACCCATCAGGTGGAAGGAGAGAACTAACTCCTACAAGTTATCCTCTGACTTCTACATATAAGAAGCCACAGAATACACCCCCATACCCCCATTTTCTCTTAAATAAGTAAGTTTAACCTTAGCTAGTTACAAGACAAAAACTCTCAGGATGATAAACAGAAGTACTATGGCATAGTCCAAGAGGTACAGAAAAAATGGTTACCTTACTTGACACCAATTTCACATTTCCAGAAGCCAAAGCCACAGCTGTATCTGCCATCACCTCAGCCTTGATAGACCCTAACCCTCCTGTAGCACTGGTTTTGATGAAACTGTCAAGCACAACATCCAGCAGATCTGTGATCTGGCGAAACAAGGAAAGTCTTGCTGTTTTCAAGCATACTGATAGCTTAATTTTCAATGAAGAAACAAACACTCAAAGGAGTCCAAGAAGCAGAGACACCCTGTTTTCCTCCAGATTTTTAAAGTTCTAGTCTTAGAGACCTGTAAACTATCCAGGACAGTATGAGGCTGTTCCCTGATTCCTTTAGGACCAGTGTTCAGAGTTTAAATATCTGTGCATGCCTATCTTCAGTCACTCAGAAAGTGCCTCTCTGCTCATCTAAGATAGTAATATATGACCAATCTAATGACTTTAACCACATCACACAACCAGGAAATTGGCTCCATAGTCATTTAAAATCATTTAGACATTCACAGCATTGTCTAGTAAGGACTGCTTCCTTAAGTGATTATTCTAAGGAATAATATGCACTTCCTTTGACAGATTAAGGAAAGTTGTATCATAGCTTATGCTGCAATTGTAAATGAAACCAAATGTTCTGAACAACAGCATTAAGAAGCATTTACTGAGATCTGTGGTGTTTAGGGAATGGGGTACACATTTAAACACTATGACAAATGACAATAGGTTTCTACAGTTAAACTCTATACAATTATACAACAAGGAGAGCTCTGAAATAATTAACTATTTGCAGGGTTGGGAATGTATCTGCATGCTTCTGAAGGAGAGAATGGTATGCTCTATATAATGTGGGCACTAAGAGTTAGTAGCACAAGGAGGTACTAGGTAAGTATCAGTGCAAATTCAGTACCTGCCCAAGGCTTCCCCATATTTTCGCTTGAATAGAAGGGTACATCTGCTTCTCGTTTATAGTCATTGTTATTAGCTTATCAAGGATGGCAGTAACCCTTTGTCGTTTAGCATCATCATTATGTTTACAAAAACGAACTAGATTTGACAGCCATGGAGTCATATATTCCAAACAAAGGTGCTTCAATTCAATACCTGTGGAGAAAATACTGAATTAATACAGTCAATGAAAATTACAAACATTTTATTTTTTATATGTATGAGTATTTTGTGTACATGTATATCTGTGCACCACATGCTTGACTGGTACCCAAGGAGGCTGGAAGAGGGTGTCTGATCACCTGGGACAAGAGTTACAGATGATTGTGAGCCAATTACATGGGTGTTGGAAATCAGATCCATGTAGCACAAATTCTAATTGTTCTTATTAATAAAAACCCGAGTCAGATATTAGGAGGTGAAAGCTGAGAGATCAAAGAAGCAGTGTAGCAAGTCACTAGGAAAGACCTTTTACCTCTACCGAATCCTCAGACCAAAGGGGCGATCCTGTCCTCAGACTGCACCTCAGACTATATCTTCGGACTGCATCTGTATCCACCAAACCTGAGACTGCACTGAGCCTTATATTCCTCTCTCTGCCCAGCCATATCACTCCTGTATCCACCACCCTAGTGCTGGGATTAAAGTTGTGGGATCACCTTTGTGTGAGCTATTTCTTGATGGAGAAACCTTGTTAGCCAATTATCTTTAAGAGGTGGATCCCAGTTAAAGTGCGTCTTTCTGGAGCTTGAGAGAAAACTGGGGCATGAACCAGGTGCTCGCTGTCTGTGTGATTCTCGCTGGGCACAGCTGAGCTTAGATTTCTCGTTTCTGTTTTGTGAGTTTTCTCCTTATAATAAAAATATAATTGTTTTATCCTTTAACTAGCCTGGTTATTTCCTGAATTGAGCTAATTTCTACAGTTGGCGCCCAACGTGGGGCAAGCTTTGGTCAGGCTCCATGCTGTTCAGTTTGGGTATAAAATTCCCGGCCCTGAGTAACCACTACTGGCTGACTTCGGGGTCTGAGGAGGGTGCAGAGATGTGGGAGGCCAAGGCAGAAAAAGGCCAAGGAACTCATGCTCAGTGCTGCCACTGCCACCACAAGCAACATACCCTCTGTCCCCAATAGGAGGTGCTCGCCTCCCTCCACCAACTGTCTCATGTGGCTGCCAAACAGTCAAAAACCCCTGGGGAGCACAGAATCTGTGATTTACACTAAACGACTGTTTTAATTTAAACATCTTTCAGTATTTGACACCAAAATCAGATTCAAACCAGCCACGCGACTACAAGTGCACAGCGACATCTACTGGCAGGTAATGGTTATTGCACCTACTCCAGCAAACTCAACCACAGGTAAGATTTAAAATAAAAAATATAAATTATAAATTTATAATTTAAAAGGAAAAATGACAATCTAATAATCCAAAAATTCACTAGCTTTTTTACTTATACTATGTATAATGTCATGCAAGGTTTATATGATTTCCCTTCTATCATTATATTTGATTCTGGGGATTAGTTTTGTCCTCCACATTTTCTCCTTAAAAACATGGTTTGATAATAGGGCCCAAAATGAGGCACTTTTAGAAATAATACAGTCTTTACAGACTGACACTGATCAATTAAAAGAAAAATTCAAAACTCTGAAAAAGAATACAAACAATTTGACTAACAAAACCCAGTCAAATGAGATACTTTTATCTGTAATAGTCAAGCTTGCACTTATGTTAGGTTTTCTAGATATATAAAAATATATTTCAGTTAGATAGGTATTCTTCAAATCTTTCAGAGACCTTCAAAATATGACATTTAAATGTTTTAATAACTTAGGACTTTTTATGGACAATGAGACACATCTGCTCCTGGCAGCACCAATTACTTCAAGAGGAAGATGGGCTTCGAAGAGGCTCCTTATGGAGTTTACTAGCCATTTGGGAATCATTATAGTCTTGCCTGGACTGCTTGATAAACTGAACATACAGGACCCACAGAGAGATGACTGCTAAACTTGCCTAAAGGTGAAACGATCCTTCAGGGTTCCTGCTTCATGAAAGAGTCGATAGACATTCTGCAGGACACAGAAGAAAGTGACTGACAAACTGCCAATATAGG
>LOJH01020301.1:0-17347 GCA_001685095.1 Ellobius talpinus
GCGGGTGCACACTCACCCCTCTGGGTGGGTAGCCTCAGTGCAGGAGCAGGAAATGTTCCTGGGCCAAGGATCTCACAGACAATAGGGCAGGCTTGAGGGGGGGTGTCAGGGATGAGTGGAACAAGGCCCCTGAAGCAGGAGCTGAAGGGGCCCAGTCCTTCTTTCCCGGATCTCACTTTAAATTCTTTAGATTTTTTTTTCAGTGAATTTCATCTTTGCACAGGCTCTCTGTGATGTCTTCAAGCAACAGCTATAGCCTCTCATTTCTTTAGTCGTTTGGGGATAAATACAAAGTTGCATCAATATATCTAGATACAACGATAGGCTTCATGAAGATACTACTCTCTCTAAATATTTGTTTGTGGTGGTCAGAGATGTCATCTGTTTGTTGACTTATGTTATAGTATCAATCACTGTGGCCAAGGTGCAGTGATCATCAGTTTTGGTTTAGAGCAGTGTTCTGCACCACTCTGCCCCAGAGAAGGTGTGGCTGTTGAATCTTGAGTGAAGAACTGATAGGTTCTTACTGGGAAAGACTGCAAACTCACAAAATTCTAATAGTTTTCTGAGCATTAAATTTCAGGACTGGAATATAAAGCCACCTCCAAAGACTACACTATTAATCAACTCATTTTAATTCAATTTTTCAGACTTTCTTCATTAGAAAAATAAATAGAATACATTAAACATAATATAGTTTTTAAAAATTATCTCACTTTATTTTCCCTGTATTTTTGTGCTACTTTGAAAAGTAAAATATATCTGGGTCAATATTATGTGAATACAGTGTTAAGTACTTAATCATGGGTGTTAGAATTCCTTTTTAATGATAAATTATTCTAGGATTTTTGTGTAGTGGGTTTTTTCTGGTTGCATGTTGTTTTAAAAACTGATAACAATAGTCATAGAAGTAATGCTGAAGTCTTTCATATAATTCAGTATTTGCCAGGTGTTGTTTGTGATACCTTGCACACAGTAGGACATTTACTCTCATCATAATGCTGTGAAGTAGTACTTCTTATGGTACAAACATAGACTGAAGGACTAAAAGAAGGAGCAGAAAATTATAATTCCTTAGAGAACATAGATAATTATTTTCCTCATGTTTGGTAGTTCATGAAGGGATATGATCTCTACTCTGGGTTAACCAACTGCCCCAGGCATGCATGGGCTCCATCACCCTCAGTGGGGCAGTTTCCACCTCTGCACCCAAGGAGGCTGCTTCAGTGTTTGCTGAAGCTGAGCAATGATTGATAAGTGAAGAGGCAAACCACCTGCATATCACAGGAGACCTAGAAATAATTCTCACATACATCTCATATGCTATTGTTCTGAATTTCCCCACATAGCACCTGGTTATTAAGATTAGGAGTTTAATTCTAAAGGATAATCCACGTGTCCTGTTACAATGCACAGGCTCCCATACTAAAAGGAACAAGGAAAGAACATAGTTCCTGAAGAAAGAGAGTTTATCCCATTTTACAGGTGAAAACAATCATCCCATTTTCATTTTCAATGATGCAAGGGTCACTTCAGTTGTTCTCAGGATCAGTGATCCTAATTGCCATGCAGTGTTGACTATCCTGATGGTGTAGAACATTCTAAAAGAAGGAAAAAATCATTCTGAATCTCTTTCTCTAAAAGAGATTTCTTTTTCTGGTTTCTTCAGTTTGTGAAAGTTTTCCTGTTAATCTTAAGAAACTTCTTGTAAATGTTTATTATTTTGAAAGTCTTAAGCTTTAAAAGAAGGGTATGATAACATTTTATTTTAATGCTCAATTGGCATTCTTTCATGTATTACAGAATTCCAAAAATTATCCTGGAACTGATAAATATGACTGCTCAAAATTTATTGTAAAAAACTCAATAGTGTTGATTGAGTTTAATCTATACATATTATATTGTACAATCTCATCTTCACAAAATATAGTTAATTAATTTTGACTTCAGTTAGCTATAATAAAACACTCCCTAACTCCCTGCCATCCAATTCTAAGCCTTCTTTCTCTCTTTCTTCAGAAAACAAATTGGAAAGAAAAAGTAAACAACAACAAAGAAAAATCATGAGAAATACATACAAACACAGGCACAGACAAACAAAAATCAGAGAATCAGAAACCATAATTTACAGTCAAAACACCAGTAGAAAAATTTTAAAGATCACCATAAAGGAATATGGTGCATAAAAAAGCCCTACCTATGAAATTACTATCGAGTTCATTTAGTGTTGACCATTTACTGCTGGGTATAGGGAATGTTCTTAAGTTGGATAAGTATTGACCTGAAATTCCACTGGAGAAAAATAAAATTTCTTTTGCAAGCAATTGTTGATTGGAGATAGCGTCTAGACTAGGGATGCATGCTTGTGTCCACATCCTTCAGTCGCAAAGGGATCCTATCTGAGTTGGAACTGTGCAGGTCCTGTGCATACCACCACAATCTCTGTGAGTTCATATGTTCATCAGTTCTGTTGTGTCTCAAAGATTATTTCCTCTATTTTCTTAAGTTATTCAATGCAAAAGAAATACCTCAAATTTCTCCATCCTTTCAGATGTTTTAGTTTTCAAATTGAATTGGTAGATGATATTGTAGTAGATATGAGAGAATTAAAAGAATGGAATATTTCTGCATTATGTCTCTTCATGGTTAAACAGCTATCTCATGAATTGCTTAGTCTACAAATAGAAAAATTATCTCATGTAACAAAAATTCTCCACCTTATCACCCCCAAACTAAACTACTAATGAGCAGGGAAACATTATGATTAAAAACTGCAGCCATATGATTGCCCTCATGGAGCTTGATGATGAGGTCAACACATATTTGTGTAACAAAAAAATCAGAGAGGTGCTGAACTAATCATAGCTAATTCTGTGACATTAAACTCTAGATGATAATGCATGTTTAAGATAAATGTTTGAGCATGAAGACCAAAGCAGTTCTTAAATATAATTATCATAAAATTCAGTTTCTTAAACAGATTATAAGAGTCCTGAAAACTTATATGAATTCTGGTGATGCTGTGTGCCAAAGAAGAAAATTTAGGGAGGAGGTTTGTGGGCCTTAAATTAAGATTTTCAACAAGAACAGTATAATAGTAGGAGAGAGAAATTTCTGTTAGTTAGTGTAGTGATATTTTATTATAATCTAACAAATAAAGCTTGCCTGAGGATCAGAGCTCAGAGCTAGCCACATGGCATTAATCATGGATCCTGTTTGAATAAAAGAGGCTGTGGCAGCTGCCTCTTCAGCCACCTCAAGCAGGATGGCTGTGGTAATTGCCAGAGTTAGTCTAAAATCTTTTTAATCTAGTGGGACTCATAAGTTCTACTTTGTGGAAATTTGTAACATTGTTAATGGGTACCCATATGAATGCAGGAATAGGTACCAAAATTGCACAAGGGGCCTTGCCAGAACTCCAACAGGCACTCAACATGCAAAGGCTTGAGGTGCAGTTTAAACTTAGTGTAGTAGCATTGGTTGGTAGAAAGAAAAAGGGGGGTTGACACAAAGTGGTATGGTTTTGAATGTGAAATTTGTTTTTGGTGTTATTTGGACAGATGTTTCAAAAGTTTTCTTGTCCTTAAAAGTTCCATTATAGTAGCCACCTCCCAGTATGAATAGAATGGGCCTAATATCCATGCAAACATGGTGTCCACAAAGGGGCCAATTGCCAGACATAGGTCTGTTGATTTGGGTGGGATTTCTGTAAGAAAAATTGTAGTGACTCATTGAATCATTAGCCCAAGATGCTCTCATCCAAATAAATAGGTTCCCTTTTTCTCTAACGACAAGTAGCCGGGTATGAGAAATATAATGATCCCACATTACGGACAGTTAAACTTTAGTAAGGTGATCGTAATCAACTAACTTTTGGCAAAGTGGGTCAAAAGGCCATTGTGCCTGCTTTGTGCCATTTTAGTTATTTGTGGTTATGGAGAGTGTAGTTATATATAGGCCCCGCATAGTGCCCTGTGAATAATTACCCAGAAAGGCATACCAATATAATAGAATACACCTGTATAATTTAGCAAGCATGTATCAAAGCAGACAACCTCAGATAGGTTAAACTGGAAGCCTGTAAAGTTAACAGCCTTACAAGGGTAGCAAAAGGGAGTCCCAGTGAAACGTTTGTGGTAAACAAGTTGGGGGAACAAGGGTCGTTGTGGACTCAGCACCCATATTGGCTTTGTCTGATCCTGTGGAAACTCAGAAGTGTAACATTGCCCACATATCTATAGGGGTGTGGGTGGTTGCCAGCCATTAGTTAGGGGATCTCTCCATCTTATCGGTGGGAGTGGAGTTTCCCTGGGGAGGGAAGCCCAGTTTTTATAAGCAGGGCTGAGTCATTCCTCCTCAAAGGCCAAGAAATTTCTTTTGGAGAGGACCTCCACCAAGACTTGGTGAGGATCCTTTTTATTTTCTGAGGAGACCTTGGCCAGCTTCCCTTAAAGGGAGTGATTTATTCTTTCCACAATAACCTGGCCCTGGTGATTAAAGAGAATCCCTGTTGAATGTCTGATTCCCCAGCTCCATAAGAAGTCCTTAAGATTTGAGAGGCATAGGCTGGACCATTGTCAGTTTTTATTGCCCAGGGTACCCCCATAACCCACATGGCTGTCATTAGTGTCTTGATAGCCTGTGTAACCTTTTCTCCTGTTTGGGCCAAAGCATACACAAACGAGATATGGGTGTCAATAATTACATGTATATATTTATGCTTGCCAAAGGGGTCATAATGAGTGCCATCCATCTGTCAAAGTGCATTGAGAACCAATCCTCTGGGGTTTATGCTTTCCTTATTCAGAGGTCCCAAAGGAGTCAATGGGGCACACATGGTGCAAGTTCTAGTTAAATGTTGACAGTTGGGCAAGTTCAAATCAGATAAAAGCTTGTGCATATTTTCATCTAGGAAAATGGTCATCATGGGGAGGTGAGGAAAATGGGAAAAGTCCAAAAGACATTTAGGGTTGATGAGTCAATTTTCCTTCTTATCTGCCAGCCTGAGGGTTACCCCATTTGAAGTTTAAAGACTGCTGTTGAGAACTTCCACAGTCACGTGCCCAGTGATAGCCTTTTTTGAATTTAGGGCATTTGGTTTTTGGACGAGTCCTGGGACAGTGCCTGCATAAGTGGACAGGCTGTCTGCATCCCCAGCAACTATGGTCAGGCAGGTCAGGAGTACCATTAGTCTTATCTGGGAATTTGGTGTAAACCAAGGCATCAATGGAGTCCATGAGTGTAGAAATGGATCCATTTTTTTAATGTCAACATCACAGGAAGCCAAGACCCATTTGTGGCTATCTTCATTCTGAAAAGGTGCAATAGCATTGTGGGTGGTAGTGTTAAGTCTCTCCCAGGTGAGCTGTTTAAAAAGGATATCCTTGGTGGAGCCAGACAGGACATGTTTTTCAAAGGCAGTGGTGACTCAAGTCAAAAAAATCAGCAAATGTTTCTACAGCCTGTGGGATAAGGTTGCAGAAATAGCCCACACTGTCCTGGGGCATACATAATTTGAGGGCATTGAAGGCTAGGTCAGACACTTGTTGGTAATAGGCATGCAGGACAATCATATATTGTCATATATAATCATTGTATTATCCATGGCCAGTAAGCATGTCTAGGGTAATATTAAGTCCAAATTGAAAATTTGTATGGGTTTGGGTCTCGACTGCATTATCATATGCTGAGCTCCACTCGAGGAAAACTGGGGGATCAAGAACAGCCTTTAACATAGAGTACCAATCGTAATGGGTTTGAAGCTGCATGGCCTATTGTCTGAGTACCTGTTCAAAATAAGGGGAATCAGGACCGGACTCATTAGCTGCCTTTCTAATTAGGGCCAAATCTGTAAGTGGAGTAGGGACCCAAGACTGAGATGTGGCATTGGGGCCCACGTTGACAGGAAAGGTGGAAGGATTGATGTGTGTGGGGGTAGCGGGTAGCTGTTGGCGGTAGGCGATTGCATGTCATGCTGAGGGGGAAATTTAGGGACAGTTGACAGCTGTGGGCCTGTTTCCAGCCTCCATGGGGGCATAGGGCTGAACATCTTCCCAGGGATTTGCGCTGGGCAAATTTGGAGTCAAAATGAGGGGAGGCTTAGGCAGAGGCTCCACCGTATCCTCAGATGAAGGTTCAGGATATACCAAGGGGCCTCCAATGCATCTCTTGCTCAAGGCAGTGTTGGTTAAAGGCATTAGGCACTCGTCCGTGGTATCAGATTTAATGGAAACAATGATACACAAGAGTATGGGCAGAAAGGATGCAGGGGGGATTTACCTTCTAGGACTTCCCTTTTCCCAGCAAGGATAAGGATTTTCATCCACATAGAAGGGCCCCAGATGTTTTCAGGTGAGATTCAGGGGACAAAGTTACTGGCTTCTTCCCAAAACTCCTCAAGTTGAGTATGTTTAACCTTAATGCTCCTGTTTAACAGGAGGGATCGCAAAACAGCAAATTGGGGCTCCTTAGTTACTGTGCTTTTGCTTTGCTGACAGATTATTTAGGCCAATTTTGCTTATTCATTGTGAGTTTGCTTTTTCTGTTATGCCTCAATATATCACAGTTATTTTTCTATTGCTAAGAAGAGACACCATGACTAGTATAGAAGATAGTCTTTAAATGGGGTTTTTCTTAGAGTTCAAGAGGGTGTGTATGCATAGTTTCAGGGATCGTGGCATAAAATAGGCTGGCATGGTCCTGGAGCAGTATCTGAGAGCTAGCACTCTATTCAAAGGCATCACACACACACACACACACACACACACACACACACACACAAACACATACACATATACACGGGGGGGAGACAGAGAGAGACTGGATCCTTTGAAACCTCAAAGCTCACATTCTGTACACACTTCCTCCCACAGTCATGACACCTAATCCTTCCAAAACAGTTCCACCAACTAGGAACCAGACATTCAAATATGTGAACCTATTGTGGGTGACTTCAGTCTCACTCAAATCATCACAGTATGTCTAGTAGTGTGGAGTTTCTGTCATATATATGATTCTATGTTTAATGTTTAGTTTCTCAGTATGGACACTTTGTCTCAAAATCTTACCATGCATGCAATAGAGTTCCCCAAAGTGTTCAGTTATATTGTTCCCATTTAAATAATTCTCAAAGGCTTTTGACAAGATTATATTTTCCTTAAAGCTTTTATTATGACAATTTTCTATATAATATGCATATTATACATACACACCTATATGCACATAATACATATACAAAATCTGTCAATGATAAATATTTTATTATTCAAAGTACTAACAATTATATTTAAAAAGTAAGGTTGTTCTCTTTTCTTCTCTCTTCTGAAGAGGTAACTACTCCCTCTCTCCACCCTCCACCCAATTTCTCTGTCTCTCTCTCTCCTCTCTCCCCTTCTTCCCTTTTTCCCTTTTCCCCTCCCCCCTTCTTTTTCCTTCCATTACCCACTAAATAAACTCTATACCCAAACTCTAAATAAAAATGAAATAAAAAATAAGGTCATGAATAACAATGCCTATGGACTGACATTTCTACTATTTTTTTCACATCCATATCTTTATGATTCTTACATTTTTACCTGTTAAGTAAAGGCAAAAACAAAATTCTATGATGTTCCACATAAGAAAAGAAAAAGAATATGACAAAAACATGTATTTCAGTCTTTGAGGTAGCACGTATTCTCATAAGTGCAACAGAATGTTTAAAAATGAAGCTAATACAAATAAAATAGCTTTAAATATATTTATTTAAAATTCCCCACTCCTGCTTCATGCAATATATGATCTCTGATGGTATAGACTGTGTTCCTGGAATTTGAAAGTTCAATACATGAATAGGAGCAACATATATTTTTAAAAAGGTGAGACTGTTAAATTAGAAAATAAAAAAATGGTAAATTTTTGGAAAACTAGAATGATCCAAAAGTCATATATGAACTCATAATACCTACCAAACTTACTAAGTTATTTAATTAAAATGCTTAAAAATATTTCATAATTTCTCATTAGTGACAAAATTTTATCTTTTCCAGCAATATTTTCAGTTATAATAATAAGTCCCAGCTTATATTTTGGAATTTAGAGCCAGATGTTATGAACTATTTGTTAAAATATTTACCCACCAAGCAATTATAGGAAGCTCCCAGATGTAGTGTACCAATATTGAAAACCTTGTTGAATGACTAATGACTTGTATTCACACATATGAAATGTGTGACTGTGGACAGATTTTACACATTTTTCCCTGTGTAATTCAATTAGAAAGCCAAATCAGCCACTTGGATACATGCTTGATGTGTGAATTTTCCCACAGCCAACACACTGATATGTGAAAACAGGAGGTTTTGAGTCAACAACTATAATTTGGAATACAAGACCAGCCACACCCCGTTAAGTGGTAGTCAGAGAAGCCAGAGATGCCCTTCACCACAAAAGCAGCTGGGAGAGTGAGTGCCTGGGCAGCAGTCTGCATTATCTGGACCGTGGAAAGCTGGACACAGAAACAAATGCAGGCATTGGTTATAGCCGAAGCCATCACTTCTGTGGTTGCTAAGCTTCCATCTGTGCTCTGTACTTTTCCATTCCAATCTGAACAAATAGGAGGCAGAAGCAAGCTCTCACCCCTTGGAAGGACAACATCTGTTGCTATCATCTAAGGCTGTATTTCATTGTCAAGTGATGGTTTATATTTACTTGCAGTAGTTTTCTTTTTAAACTTTTGGTGTTCACTCTTTCATTACCTATATAAGAAGCTTTATAAATAATTGCATTTCACGTAGTAAGAAGATTTAGCCTGGATCATGACATAATTAAGCACACAGTCCAGTATTACACAGTATTACAGAGTGTAGGTATATGAATGTGTAGCAAATCTTTTGAAACTACATAACTATTGATTAGTAACTGCTAGTTTCTTCAACACACACACACACACACACACACACACACCACACTTACCAGTGCCAAGCAAACTCTATCCTGCTTTGTGAATTAGGCTCTCGTTAGTACCTCATATAAGCAGACTCACGTAGCATTGTCTTTATGGGATTAGCTCATTTTCTAAGCACAATATCTTCAAGTTTTATACTTATTCTTTCATAATTTCTTCTTTAATGTTGATAGTATTCCACTACATGTATATAGCACAAGTGGCAGAATATATAATTTCCCACCTGGATATTATAAATATTGCTACAAATAAATGAATTGGATGTTTGAGAGGGTTCAAGTTTAAAATATCTTTATTATACATAGATAATATTATTATATTATCTATATATAATATTATATATGTCTAATATTATTACTTCTGAATGTGTGTGTGCATGCATACACATGTTCATGTATTTGCACGTGTGTGTTTGCATGTGTATGTGTTTGAGTGTGTGTGTGCATGATGTGTACATGGGCATATGTTTCAACAAGTAGGTAGTAAGAATATGACTTTGTAAGGAGTTAACTGTCTCTTTCCACTTTTACATGAGTCCATGAATAAGACTCAGGTCTTTAGGCTTGTGCACCAAGCATCTTTACTCACTGAACCATCTCATTGAATTACATATAACAAAGCAAAAATAGAATACAGAACCCAGAGGAGACTAGCAAGACAAATCAGCAGGGATGTTGCCAAACCTGATGACCTGGGTTCATACCAGGAACCATATGGTGTAGGAAGGAAGACAGCACTTGAAAGTTGTCCTTTGATATCCACAGACATGCCTTGACATACACTTTCCTGCCCCACAATTTTTTTTAAAAAAATCTTGTAAAATAAAGGAAATAAATAAATAGAAGACATTTTTAATAGGGCCTAGAGAGGTGGCTCAATTGTTAGCAGGACCGAAGTTTAGCTCCTAGCACCCATCATACAGCTCACGACATCTGCAACTCCACCTCCAGGGGATTCAATGCCTTTGGCTTCTGTAGGCACTTTACATCAGGGGCCCAAGTCCCATATGTAAATACACACACCTACATGTTGTGGAATAGTTCTGTAACTAAGCAAAGATGTGTTACATTTGTTTAGGCTGCATTGCTTTAACTATGTAAAGATGCGTTGTATTCATGTGGGTTCAGACAGGTGGGGTTAGCAACTAGTTGACAAGAAGTAGCATACAGCCCACTTAAGTGGGTTTGTGAGTTGGGCTGTATGGAAGGAGAGAGGCTTCAGGATGCCAGAAATGAGAAGGTTGCTACTCCAACTGTCTGAGCTTGCAGGATTCCATCCAAGCCTTTGAATCTGTAGTTTTAATAGAGATTTTTTTTATATTTTTGTTTGTTACATTTGTTTTTTTTCCATTTATTTTCATGCTGACCAGTTTCCTCTACTTCCTCTCCTCCTCATCTCACCTTTCCCCCCCACACACCCATCTCCATTTAAAAAGGGGCAAGCCTCCCATGGGCTTGAACAAAGCATGGAGAAAAATAGAGATTTTGTTGAAGCTACTTATAGTGGCAGCAACAGAGCCATTATCTGGAGAAACTAAACCCCCCCAGGCCAAGGCCTGAATAACAGACCACTAGGACTTTGAAGCAGCACAGCCCCATTGAGGATGGTAAAACAACTGCAGATAATAATATATAAAGAAAGGAAATTTTAAGAAACTGAAAAATAATGATGATATAATTCTGTAACGTTCTAAAGTCAATGAACTGCCATGTCAGTTTTGAGAGAGAGAAAAAAAAATAAAGATAGAGGCCTCCAATATCTTAATTCCAAATTTATTTAAAAATTTTAAGAATGAAAAACTCCAGCATAGATGCAGATCAATTCAAATGGATTAACGACTTAAAATGTAATACTCAAAGTTATTAAATGTTTAAAACAACTCGAGAGGGGAGTATCTTCATGACATTAATCTTAGCACATGACATTAATCATGGATGGCACTAAAACATAGGTGAAAAAACAAAACCAGTATGAATGATTCAAATTTTAAAAAGTAAATTATTTGAATAGACATTTAAGAGAAGACAAAGAGTGATGGGTACTTCAGTAATCACCAGTTAATGCTAATGAGGATCACATATTTATTAGGATGACTCTCATCAAAAAGACAAGTGAACAAGGGTTTCTATGGATGAGAAGAACATGTGAAGCCATACTCCATGCTGCTGGGAACACAGAATGATAGACCACGGTCAAAAGTATTTAGTACCTCAAAAATTAAACTTAAAATTACTGTATAATCTAGTGCTTCAGCTTCTCAGCATCTAATTGCACAGAACTGAATGCTAGATCTCCAGTCTCTCTTAATGTTTCTTCCTTGCTAGTTTGAAGCATTGCAGAACTCTTGGGGACATTTTCTAACTTAACATGATTTCTGCTCATGGATTCTCCTCATGCTTTGGTGAAATACTAGTGCCATGAAATACCTTTGTAAATACATGAACTGAAATTAAATGCTTTACAATTTATTAATGTAAATGAAATCATACACATTTGCCTTTAAACACAAAGCAAAATTAGGCTTTAGGGTTATTTGTAAATAATGAAAGACATTGATGATTTTGGTAAATTATAAAAATCTGTCTTTTCTGAACTTCTGTATAGAAAGACCAGGGAATCTGAGGTCCTATACATCTGAGTTAAAGACCATCATGTGTCTGTGACATTTGTTATATACCTTTTCTTTGCTTCGCACCTGCTATCTTTGCACAAAGATGAGATTGTGAAGTACTTGAGAAAATTGTTTGCTACTTATAAAAAATTAAATTACCTAGATTAAGCTTAGATCTTTGAAACAACCTTGCAGATAGAGGGGAAAATTCAAGGAGCTGACATATTTAAGCAGCACATTTCACACCTTTTCAGTGAAAAATCCCAAAGAATGACTTATCAATTCTAGTCTTCATTTTCAATTTCTAAAGCAAATATGTGTCATTGTGATCTTATTTAATTATTGGATTTATTTCAGAACAAATGGCTTTGAATTCATGTTAATTAATTTTAATATTATTATTTAGAAGATATTGGTAAACTCTAGGGTTTTGAACAAAGAATGTAGTGCCTTATCTGGATAAAACTTGCATAGATCAGGGTAAGCTGCCCCAATGCTTGCACTTAAAGGTAGAAAATTACAGCAACTTACAGAAATCCAACTCTAAGCCAATAAGTGAAAAAATTTGGTGATTATATGCTTTTAGGAAAAATATACCAAAGAGAAAATAACTTATTTCTTCAACATTTGTACCTAGTACCAATTTCCATTTTGGCCAATAATTGAGAGATGCTGATGACAATATTTATAGTGTTATTGTGTGCTGTTTCTAATTTTGTGGCTTTTCTAAAACAAAGAAATGAGTATAGCACCAGGTCATTACAGTTCTCTATGTATCTTCTTGATTGTATTTTATACTACTGACATAATGATTCTAGATGCATATGAAGAGTTATTTCTATTTTAGTGAAGAATTTTTATGCACACAGAGATAAAGGAGGAGATGGGCCTTAAAAGAAAAGAAAATGGAGCATAATTCATATCTTAACATACAGGTTGATGTAAAAATGAAACATTCACCTCTCTAATGACAGATTCAACCATTAATAGGTTGGAACAAGTATTAGCTGATCGTGTAGTACTTTTCTTTGGTGTCTTGATGAAGGTTGACATTTTTGACATTAAGGGTTAATTAGTTGCCACTCAGAATGAGGTCACAAATGGCTAATTGCACCTTCAGCTAGGTAATTACTGTCATGTATCAAATTCTCATTCCATGTAATTATACAGGAATCAGGTCTCTGACTGCTCACCTAGGGATGCGTTTGCCTTCCAAGTTCTCTCTGTGGGAATTCCAAAGTTTTACATGGGAGGTAAATTCACTTACAATTTGGCTTGATGACTGATTGGATATGCAGAACATCCCATGCCATCCTTTCAAATCTTGATCCTTAGGTTGTCATCCAGTGCCACTTTAATGTTTCTGGCTTCTCTGGTTTCTGTAATTTTGCTGTTGTCAGCTCCCATATTCCTACTAGTTTAGATACTCATTAAATTCATCTGGCCTATTCCAAACCTTCATCTTCTTTACCCAAAATAACTGCCGAAGTTTAGCTTATCATCAACGTTTATACAAAATGTCTGGGGCTTCTGAAATGAAGGAATCTGAGGCTAGTTCCAGGTATATGGAATAAATATTTCTTCAGCAGGGGTTCTATAAGCATTGGAGCTGACCAATGCCTTAGTTTTGCATCATTGCCCAGATAAAAATTATGTAGTTCAGGCATTTTACCAGGAGGAAGATATAAGACTTCTTAATTTATGCTTCTTACCACAGCCCTAGAATATACTCCTGGGATAATCTGGTAAGTATGTTTTCTTCTGCTCAGTGGAAATGGTATAGGTGATTGATTTAGCTATTTTTATATTCTCTAATCTGAGGCAGCAGTCAATATTATTAGTTAGAAGCATTAGGTTCTGTGCTAATAGGTGTTATTCCTTCATTAACCAGGGAGTTTAAATATTGCATAGGGAATCGAAATCTAAAGTTTGTGGTTATACCAATAAGAACTCTATCTGTGGCTTGAAATTAAAATATATTGCCTCAAATCCTTTCAGATAGAAATAAATGTTTACAAACTGAATAGTACAGTCAGGTATGCAGGCATGCATATATTGTAGTGTTTCATATACAATTTCATTTGCATTTTGAAAACAAAATATTTAACTTTATGTTAGTGAAGATGTATAAAATGGAAAGTCAAGCATACTTCATATGTTATGCACATTAGACCTTAAAAGATAAATAGTTTCTTTTAATTCTAATTATGTATATTTTTAATTTTGTTCATTTGATACATTAAGAATCACTTGAAATTCTTCTATGCTCTTGATATTGACAGAACTCCATAGAATATATTGACAATTTAATAAATGTGTTCAAAATCTAAGTACATTGCAGACCTAAAATCTAAGTACATTGCAAACCTAAATTAGAATCAATTTCTATCTCTTTTTCTCTGATTCACATATTTAGTGATAAACATGCATGTATTATTCTAGATTTTTTAAAAGAAAATATAAATGTTTTTCCATTTACTTCCTAGTTATTAATGCATCATAACCCATACATGAGAAGATACAGATGGAAGATAGCATTAAACTGCCAAATTTCTAGTCCAAACTCATGATTTAAAAACAACAACAAATAATGAGGGTGATGATGATGACGACGATCATGATAAAATCAGTGTATATAGTCAGTGTGGAATATTTTGAAAATTGCTGAACCAATTTCAATTGTATTTTCAGTTTTTTCACTTATTTTTCTTAACTAATGAATTAATTTTTTCTAGACTGATCACAGTTTTTCCACCCTCTTCTCCTCCTAGCCCCTGACCCCAACCTCCCCTCAACCTCCCTTCTCTCCCCCTCCCTATCCATTTCTCTTCCTTTCTCTTCAGGGAACAACAGCCCCATCAGTCAGCCTTGGTATATCAAGTTGCAGTAAGACTAGGCACCTCCTCTGTTATGGAGACAACTGAGTAGGAGGAAAGTGTCCCAAATGTAGGTAACAGAAGCACAGGCAATCCCTGCTTCCACTGATAGGATTCCCATAAGAAGACCAAGCTATACAACTGTAACATATGTGCAGAGGGCCTAAGTCAGTCCCATGCAGGCCACCATGTTGGTGGTTCTGTCTCTGTGAGCCCCCTAAGAGTCCAGGTTAGTTTATTCTGTGAGTTTTCTTCATATAGCAAAATTATCAGTTTTGGTATATGTTTACATAGGCTCTATCTTCAATATTAATTTAGGTTATGTTCTTTGTCTTATTAACTCCATAAGATACCTATTCATAGCCCAGGTACCATGCCCCTGGATTTAAACAGAAACTTCACACAAGAAGGATGCCCCTGAACTCAAGATATTGAGGACAAAGGCTTTCTAACTAATCTCCACTTTGAAGTAAAACCTCTCATCAACTTCTTTCCAGGCAACAGCGCCTCTAAATTACACAGAACGAGAGACGTGGAAGTTGTTCTTAAGATCCCTGAAGCGCACATTTTAGTAGGAGAAACAGACATTGCACAATAAATTATTCAATTAATTATTTAAGCACACTTGAAATAGCACTCCAGAGGAAAGACAAGTGGTAATAAGAGATCACAGAGCAGCGACTGGAGATTAGCCTGGGAAAATGTCACTGAGAAAGTAACACCTCACCTGAGAGCTGAAGGACAACTGGAGGAAGGTGGTGTGATCAAAGAGCAGATGGAACTTCCTTCTGCAGAAGAGGAAGGATGGCGACACAGAGTCAAGCGGTGAGTGGTCACAGATGAAGGTAACGCCACAAAATCTTGGCAGATTAACCTTAAGTCATTTCGAGAATTTTGGTTTTTACGGAAAACTTAGTTGAAAGAACTTGGCTCATGTTAACAGAAAGAAATAACAATCTCCATGTTTCTTAATGGTGATAATAATGTTGGAGAGATGTTTCGGTGGGTAAAAGCTGTGGCTAAGCAGCTATGAGGACCTTGTTTTAAGTATTCCAGAGTCCTTGTAGCAGCGATCTGTTCATGGACACGCACACCTGTAATTTCATGGTGAAAGTTAAGAGGATCACTTGGGATTGCTGGATGCCTGCCACCTCCTGCTAGAGAAACTCTTTAAAAGAAAAAAAACCATATAGATCAGGACACCAAAAATCCTCCTTTTGTCTCTGTATGCAGGTATGCATACCTGAGCAAGTTTACACACATGTGCTACATATACACACAAATGCATATAGCACACATATGAAATAATAAATAATGAATGAATCCATTTACACTGTGGAAAACAGGTAGCGTGAGACTTTCTTTTTGAGGTCACCACTTTAATCCAAATACAAGATGATAGGGGACTTAACAAAGAACATGATCAGTGGAGGCATGTAGGAGTTCTGTGTGAAAAGTCCATTTTCCAGGATACAGTGATTGGTTGGACAGAGAGAAATGAATGTATGACACCATCCTATGGGTTCTCACAAAGTCTGCACTGTGCAGCTACCTTGATCATGGTGTTATTCATGAACAATGGAGGGGTTGTGGAGGACCCATCCCATAGTGATAGAATTGGAAATGAGAATGCTCAAGTTATGGTGCACACAAGTCAAGGTTGCACATGCAGAAATGGCATTCAATGCTATGGCTATTATAATAATACTGTTATTGGCTGGTAATGATAAAGTTCCTAAGATAATAGCAAAAAAAGAAAGAAAGAAAAGAAAAGAAAAAGAAAAAAAAGTCAAGACTTGTGGAAAACAAGATGCTTAAAATCTATGTTAGGCCTAAAAAGGAATTCAATTGACCATTATAGTGAGAATAAATTAGTGTCATTTTATTTTTTTAAGTTAACATTTTATTTTGTAAGATCTTTTATCCAAGGCAGTAAGAAAACTTCAATCCTTTCAAATACAAGAATTGATCAAATAAATGAAAAATCGAAAGTAAATGAACAAGCCAGGATTAAAAGACGCTATTAAATCTGCCATTGAGCTTATCTGAGGTGGTTTTGCTTTTTATCAGTTTTGTTTTCAAATTCCATTAGATTTCCTATTATGCTTTCAATATCTTTATTAAAATTCCACCATCATTGTAGTACTCATATTTTTAATATTTCATTGTAACATCATTTCTTTTATTTAACTGTATTTATTGCAGACCCTTTGAAAATTTTAATTGCTAAATCAAATATTACATTTCAGACAGAGTCTTCCTTCATTGATGGTATTTGTCTTTTAGAGAACGTATCACAGTTTTCTTATGTCTGCCTTCACCTTCCTGTATATATTTTTAAGTTGACAAAGAGAACTTTTTCTCTGGACTGATTTTATTCTTCTATTTTTAATGTTAAATACTTGGTTTGTTATTTGGACAAAGTGGCAGCCTAAAGAATGGAAAATGTTTTTTTCTGATTTTACATTTTCATAAAAGGCTAATATCCAAAAAATTTATATAAAAAAAACTAAAAGAAAAAACTACATATCAATAAAACAAATAATCCAATTAAAAATATTGGCACAAATCTAAACAGAATTCTCAACAGAGGAAAGTCAAGTGGCTGAGAAACACTTGACATTAATATGCCAATGTTTGACATCCACAACCATCATGGGGATGCAAATCTACTTTGAGAGTTCATCTTACACCTCTTAAAATGGTTATGATTAATAAAAACCAATAACAGCTCATGTTGCTGAAGATGTGGAGCAAAGGGAGCACTCATTCATTGCTGCTAAGAGGGCAAAGTTGTGCAGCCATGTTGAGAATCAGTGTGGCAGTCCTCAGGAAGGTGAGAATCAATTTAGCTCAAGATCAGCTATATCTATATCTATCTATCTATCTATCTATCTATCTATCTATCTATCTATC
>LOJH01020303.1:5964-16196 GCA_001685095.1 Ellobius talpinus
TTATTATTATTATTATTATTATTATTATTATTATTATGTATACAGTGTTCTATCTGCATGTGTGCCTACATGCTGGAAGAAGACACCGAATCTCATTATAGATGGTTGTGGACCACAATGTGGTTGTTGGGAATTGAACTCAGAACCTCTGAAAAAACAGGCAGTGCTCTTAACCTCTGAACCATCTCTCCAGCCCCTCTCTATCTTATTTTCTGAGGCAGAGTCTTTCACTAAGTTTGGAGCTCACCTATTCAGCTAGGTTGGCTGACTAACAAGCTCCAGGGATCTGCCTGTCTACCTCCCCTGTGTTGGGTAACAGACATGTGCCCCACCATGCCCAGCTTTTTTATGTGATTTCTGGGAGTCAGACTCAGGTCCTCATGTTTACACAGGAATTATTCATCAATTGAGCCATTTCCCTAAGTGCCCTAAAAATGGGATCACAGCAGTTCATACTTTATAGCATCATTGTGCTTGTTGATAAAAGCAGAGAATCCAATTATAAATTCATGGTCATTATTCATGTCATTGTAGAAGAAAGAAACATTGGCTATAATGCGTTTATTCTGTGCTAAGGACTTTACATAGCTTATTTAATTGTGTTCTCCTGACCAGGTGGGGGTGAGCCACTTTATTGATGAAATTGGGGTTCTGAGAAGTGAAATGACTCACAACCCTCCTGCTAAGAAGTGGTAGCATCAGAATTTGAATACAGACAGCCTGATCCTAAAATGAGTAAGTGCCGGCCACGCTGGGCCTTAGTTTCTCCATCATTAGTAAAGAGAAAGCAGGGGCTGTGTGAACACCCTCCTACATCAGGGCAGCAGTATCGCTTTTGACCACAAGAGGTCTCCCTCTCATGGCTACAGACCTAACTCAGGCGGGCCTTGGCTCCCTGACCAAACTTGTGCAATATCTGGAGAGGCAGTAAAAGCTGGGATCATTTAAGAAAAGTTTCCCACAAGTACTGGCACCCCTGATGATTCGCCAAGTGGGATTCCCCGCCACCTCCTTCTTAGTCAAGCCCTCTGATTTATAGCCTGAAACCCAGCCAAGGATGGGAGCCAGAAATGAAAGAGTACCCATATGTCAAAAACCTCCATATTTAAAACACCTTAAAACACATTTTACAGAAGGAATTAGACTTAAAAGTTAACAGCAATTATCTTGAAGTTAGGTACGGTGGTGAATTAATTTCTTTTCCGTCCTCTACCTACTTTCTTTCTTGTTTTGAACTCCCTTCTCTTTCCGTGTCTTCCTAGCAGAGCAGGCATTTCCAATCGATAAAACCAAACAAATGAAAAAAATCCCATTCCTCTGATTAAGCAGCTTGGGGGACAGAATACTCAGCACCTGACTTTCTTGTTTCAAATCTTCCTTGAAACAAAACTTCGCTTTGTTTCCTTTAAGATAATTATTAAGGGACTGGGGATGTTGTTTAGTTGGTAGAGTGCTTGCCTGGCAAGCATGAAACCCTGGGTTTGATCCTCAGTGTCGTATAAATTGGGGATACACCTGCCATCCCAGTACTTAGGATACGGAGGCAGGAAAATCAGTTCAAGGTCATCCTTGGCTACATAGCAAGTTTGAGGCCATAATGGGCTACATGAGACTCTTTCTCAAAAGTGGGGGCAATTACTAAAATACAGCACCACCAAGCAGAGCTTTCTGTGTGCTGGAGCCATAGAGCTGAGACACAGAGCACTGGATTTTAACTAATCCACAAATGGGATGCTAGCCTTATAATTGGAAAGGAGGAAGGCAATTGTGGTCACTTACACACACACACACACACACACACACACTCCCAAGGGGCTAGGGAAATGGCTAAGTGAGCAAGAGTGTTTACTATGAAGGTATGAAACCTGGGTTCAGGTCGTCAGCAGCCACATAAGAAGCAGCACTGTTGGGAGTATAGACAAAAGGTCACTGGGGCGTGCTGGCCACAAGCCAGTTCAGTGTGAGACCCCAAGGGAATATAGTAGAGAGGACAGCAGGACATCCTGTGTGTGTTCATGGACACATGTATGGGCACACATGCATACACGCTACATGCAGGAAGAAAAGAAGGAAGGCAGACAGAATTCTGGGGTGCATGTGATACAGCATTGTTGAAATATAGTAAGGCCTTTCTTTAAAGACACACAAGGAATCTAAATCTTCGATGGAACCTCTCATGAAGCTAACAGGCCCCAAAGTTTCAAAGGTGTTCTTGTTTGTTTTTGAGACGGGGTCTTTTTAAATATAATTTATTTATTCTTATTTTTCTTTGCATTGGTATTTTGTTTGTATGTGTGTCTGTGTGAGGGTGTCAGGTCTTGGAGTAACAGACAGCTGTGAGCTGCCATGTGGGTCCTTGGAATTGAACCTGGACCTCTGGAAAAGCAGTCAGCGCTTTTAACCACTGAACCATCTCTCCAGCCCTGAGACAAGGTCTTTCTATTATAAGCCCCGACTGACCTAGAACTTGTTATGTAGACCAGGCTGGCCTCGAAATCACAGAGATCCACCTGCTTCTGCCTCTCCCAGTGCTCGGATTAAAGATATCATGCCCAGCTCAGACAGATTCTTAAACTCAAAGATGCTCAAGCAAAGCTGAAGCAGAGGGTGGACAAGGCCAGGGCCCTGACGTGGGCAGCTCCTCCCTGGCTCCCTAGTGCTATACGGGAATGTGAGCCCCACATTTCCAGATGTGATCTTTTTCTCCAGGAGAAGCTTGAAATGTGGACGTTTATATGAAATCTACACATTTGAAAATGTTGGTAACAATTAAAAAATAAAAAAAACAATTAAAGGCTCATGCCTTTAATCCCAACACTCAGGAGTCAGAGGCAGGCAGATCTCTGTGAGTTTGAGGCCAACCTGGTCTACAAAGTGAGTTCCGGGACAGCCAGGGCTGTTACACAGAAAAACCCTGTCTCAAAGAAACCAACCAACCAACTAAACAAACAAACAAATAAACAAACAAAAAACATCTGTATCTGAGCCAAATAAAAAAAAAAGAGACACCTCAGGAGACCTTTCTTCCCCATGCCCGGTTCAGAGCATGTCTCTCTGAGGAGTTCCAGAGGAGGTGGGGATAGTCCCTGCAGCAGCCCCTGAGCATCCTGGCTGCCCACCTAGTCCCTGACATGCTCACTTCACCGCTCCCTGATTGCCTCCATCCCTTTCACTGCCAGCACCTTTAAGGGACACGGGATTGCCCTTGGCTTGTTTCCTGAGCCCGAGGGCTGCCACGGGCAGGCGCTGACCCAGCTCTGCCCCCTGCATCTGTCTGGGCAGAGCTGTGGAACTGGATCGATGGCCCTCACACCTTCCCTAATTTGGGGAAATAACTGTCCCTGGCTTGGGCATAGCCCAGGGGAGGAAGAAAGACCCCAGGAGGGAGCTGGCATTCACCACTTGAGTATCTGAGAGAGGGGGAACCAACCTAAAGATCTGAATGCATACTTCCCCTCTGCACAGACCTTGGCACTGATGTTTAAAACGCTTTGCACATGTGATGCCCCAGGGTTGAACAAATCGGAGCGTTCTGAGGCACAGATTCTCTTGGGGACTCCTATCCATGCGCACCCCAAAGGCTCTGCGAATGCCTAAAATTGAAGTCCAAGTGGTGTAACTTCAATTCACTGTTCCCCAAACTTACTTAGTTTGGACCCTGTCTTCATAACTGGCATCTCACTCAGAGAAATGGTGTCAGTCTGTCTGTGAGAGCAGTTGTGCTTAGCCAAGGTCAGGCTGTGGCCACTGGGCAGTTCAGTGGGAGGGGAGACTTGGACAGATGGGAAAGCGGCTGGATCTTCACTGAGCCTGGGGCCTGTTCCAGGGACCTGGGAGAAGTATCTGGAGCAAGGGCCTAGAGATGGGAACTAGGACCTCCCACTGTTGTTGCTTGCACTCAGAGCCATCAACCCCGCATAAATGTCTTAGTAGGCGCCAGGCCTTTCCCAAAAATGGTTTCATTTCCTTCCCAGATCACCCCTTTGGGGTAGAAATCCCCACCCTACTTTACTAATAAGGATACCAGTTCTCAGAGCTGTGAGAGGACTTGTCTGCCACTCATTGGCCAAACCCAGGCCCTTCTCCCAGGCAGCACGCTGCCCTCCTGTATGGCAGAGCATCACACAGCGCTGTCCCCTTCTCTATGGACTCCCAGACACCCCAAACTTGCCCAGCGTTTTAAACTATACATTCTTGGGTTCAACCCTAGACATTCTGATTCCATAGGTTTGGGATGGAGTCCTGACATCTACATATTTGAGAAACCCACCAGGTGTCTCCCATAAATGGCCAGTTTGGGAAAGAAATGTTTCGGGAGCCCTAGGCTAGAGGCAGAGGGCAATCTGATACAGGCTCAGCCCTTAGAGGACCTCTTTGTCTCTCAGATTTCTCCATTTTAGTAGGGGCTGGGCCATCATGTCTTGTCTTCTTGTCCACCCTGAATTAAGGGAAAGGAAAAAGGTGCAAGATGGGGTCGGATGAGGGCAGGGGTACCAACCAGAAGAGAAAGAGTGGAGCTGCCAAGACCCCGGACAATAAAAGCCACCTCGCAGAAGTGCATATGCCCGCTGGACAGGCTGGGAGAGGGACCTGTCGGCACAGGAAGTTCCCTGTGCAGTGTGAATGTAATGTGGAGGATTGTGGGAAATGGGGGTGATCAGGGCGGTGAGCACTGAAGAGGCCCTGGGCATAGCTCCTCCCATGGTCTCAATCTGGAAGGTAGAGAGAAGCAGACTGTTGCCTCTTCTCAGCTTCTCTAGAACCTGGCTGGTGTATTTTGGGAGAGAGGAGGAGCCACTGGATTCAGCTGCCGTCCCCTCTGAGCCCACACATCTCTGGATGCAGACAGTTGCTGCAGATGCATTCCCATTGCAGATTTTTGTTTACACTGTGTGCAGATGTGTTGCTGGGATTGGTTTAATAAAGAACTGACTGGCCGATAGCTAGGCATAAGAGAATAGGCGGAACTTCCAGGCAGAGAGGAACTCAGGCGATGAGTCTAGGCATGCATGAGACAATGGCAAGATACAGAACAAGTTGAACATACATAATGGAAGAGAGGTTAACACACACACACACACACACACACACACACACACATGGCAGAATGTTATAAGAGCTAGTTGGGAATGAGCCTAAGCTAAGACCAAGCTTTCCTAATTAATAAGTCTGTGTCATTATTTGGGGGTGGGCAATCCAAAGATAGTCCAACAAAACTTGCTACACTTCCCTCCCTCCTACCCCGCCCTCCATCCTACACCACCCTCCCTCCTACCCTGCCCTCCATCTATCCTGCCACCCCCTCCCCCACCACTCCAGACTGCACATATCTTTCCTTCCCACACTCAGTGCTCGCTCACCTTCTCAATGATCCCAACCACCCTGCATCCTCTCAGCTGCTCCAGAGCAGAGCTCAGTGTGCGGATGGGCCGGAGCCTCAGGCTGCTGAAGCCCTGCGGAGGAAGGAGACAAGGCCTCAGCCGTGGCTGCCTCAGCTTTGGCTATGGGCAGACGTGTCTGGATTCCAGGAGAGTGCTGTATTGGGTAGGACTTGGAGCCCAGGAAGAGCCTGCCTCCCAGGGACAGACTGAGCAGAGGAGTGCTCTTGATCTAGAGTTTGGGGGCACACTGGCTCAAGACACTCAGGCTGACTTTTTGCTCAGCCCCTCTCCTGTCATGCTAGGAGTGTTTCTTGGGGACATAGAAGCCCCTTCTCAA
This sequence comes from Ellobius talpinus, assembly GCA_001685095.1. Taxonomy (NCBI): domain Eukaryota; kingdom Metazoa; phylum Chordata; class Mammalia; order Rodentia; family Cricetidae; genus Ellobius; species Ellobius talpinus. The sequence continues at coordinate 11,683 of LOJH01020303.1, forward strand.
AAGCCTTGTCTACAAAAGGCAGATGCTCTCAGGGTTTGGGGTGGGAACATCTGGGTCTCAGCCTCAAAGTTTAGACAACTTTTGTGAAAGGAAAAGCTTCAGGACACAGTGAGCCGAGGAGTGTGCAGGTCTGTGGCCTGGAAAATGCGTTTGGTCAATGAGTTGATAGCAGAAAGAGCACCAAATGCATAGTTATTAGTGTGTGTGCGTGTGCATGTGTGTGCGCACGCACGCAGTCCTAATACTTGTGGTGTGCCTACTCAACAGAAACCGAATCCAGAGGCACTGAGTGTACACGTGGGAATGGCATAGAGTCACATGCAAACTGGGGTGGGCATCTGTGTCACGCATGCCAAGTGCTCTGTGAGGCTGGATGGGGTGCGAGGGTGTGGGAGAGAGAGGAAGAATGGGAGGGCGCCCCTGGCTCACACTTGGACTCACACCCTCCACTACCCACTCCTCCCTGAAGCAGGAAGGGAACAAGGGTGGGAAGCGGCTGTCTCTCCCCAAGTCCTCCTTCTCTTCCCTAGGGATCCAGGGAGGGCCTCCTCACCGTGTTGGAGCTGGCTCCACTGCCCAGTGTCCGCTGCAGGTGGCAATTGAAGATCTCCTCTGCCCTCCGTAGGTACTTGGTAATTTTCAACTTTACAGCTTCACGTCTCTCTTTGTTAGGGTCAACTGTGGGGGGCAGGGTCACCATCTGTGGTCACCAGGACTGCACCCCTGCCCTGTGTCCTGGGCTTTACTGGTGGGCTGAGATGCCAGCTCCTGTTAACTGTCTCTGCCTATCACAGCCAATGACTCCTATTTCCTAGACACTTTTAGCTGGTTCATGATGGAGGAGGGTCATCTGTCTATGTGTCTATCACTACAGGTTCATCCCCTGGCTCCTTCTCTGGGGCAAGAGCAGCGGCTGCCAACTGCTCTTTGTAGCTGGTACCCACCACCTCACTAGCTGTTCTCATATCCTGGGAAGGAACGAGGTGGAGATTTGCATGTCCTTTTCCTTCAGAATAGGAGAGAGAAGCTTCCAGAATACAGTGCTTCCTCTATTTCTGCCAGTCATGGAAAAGGCCAGGATGGAGACCAGACCAGATGGAAGAGGCATGCGCCAGGCACTCCTGCAGCCCAGGCATGGTAGGGTCTCTTCAACGGAGAGTTGGAGTGACCCGGGTTACCATAGCCTGGCCACAAGACTCTAGCATCTCAAACTGGCCTCAGCATGGAAATGCCTCAGTGTGCCCTGATCAGCTCTCCCCTTTCCCCCATAAGCCTGGATCCCCTCCCCCTCTTTGGAACACTTGCCAGCCTCTCCACTGGACAGCACACATACTGTCCCTCAACAGCCCCATTGGTCCTCACGTCTAGAAAATGTCCCGTGCTAGGCCCATCTGACCTCAGTTTTCCTCTTCCCCTCCACGCTGTCCCCACCCAGGACTATAATTACATATGCACTCATCTGGAGTGCAAGCTTCTACAGGGCCACTGCCCAGCCCAGCTCCATGGCCAGCCAAGTGCAGCAGGCCAAGGACACAACAGCCACAGGAGCTGAAACATTCCAACTCCCCATGTACCCCTTGGTAGCTGTGGAGCCTGTGCTGACCCTTGGGCAAGCTCTTTGACCACTCCGTGTCTCAATTTCTTCATCTGGAAAATTCAGTATGTAAATTAGTTCTTGCCCAGAGTCACACACACTTGTAGTCTGAGCAGTCAGGAGGCTGAGATAGGAAGATCAGCCTGGGTAATAGTGAAAGACCTATCTCAGATAATGATGGTAATAATATTTCCTGTATATTTGTAACTACATGCAATTAAAAAGTCTATTAACGTGAAACTAAAATGAATTACTATAGGTAAAGCCTAGAGGGGCCTGCTATGTAGAATGTCTTAATAAATTCAAGTCCACATTATTGTCCTACGTGGAGGCCTGGCAGGGTTAGTACAGTGCCCCAAACCCTTAGTATGGACAGACAAAGGACCTCTCACTGGCTCTTCCCTGCCCACCTCTGTCCCCGCGCATCCATCCCCGCCCTCACCGTGTACGCCACGGAGCAGCACGTCCACACCGTTCTGGTAGTGGTTGAAGGCGGCCTCGTAATCCTCGCTGACATCTCGCTCCAGGGCCAGGTGGATCTGAGTAGCTGCATCTACCAGGTAGTCCCGCTTGGTCACTTCAGGCGTCCCCGCTACTACCCGGTTACGGATCTGTTCCAGGTACAGGCAGGCCTGGGATCGAGCTCGCGAACAGGGCTCCGGCTCCGGACCTGGGCCATGTGGACATTCACAGGCTACCAGGCTCATAGCGGCCCTGCAGCTGTGACCTGCAAGAAGCAAATGCATTAGGGAGGCGCTTGCTGGGAAACCCCTACCTGGATTCCCGCATCCTCCTCTAAACATCGGAGAGCCTGGTATCCGCGTACAGAGGCTGGAAGGAGTCGAGCTAACGTTGGGAAGGTCCCTTCCTTGAGCCGAGTCCTACCTCAGGGGTGGTCATGATAGAATAACATAGCTGGGCCCTTTCTTTTCCTTTCCATTCAGATTCAGTTCCTCAAGTCCTTCCCCAGGATGCTGTGTGGAGCCCTGAGAGCTGGGGATGCTTGTGGCCCTCAGCCACCTTCAGAACAAACAGAACAAACTCAGTGTCTTGCGCACAGAAAGCATACCAAAGGCACACACTGGCGCAAAACTTCTCCTGCTGGTCCCCCACTTCACTTCTCACCCCCGCTCCCTGCTTTCCGTGTGGAATTTCATCCAGCCTTGGGCTTCAGCTCACTGGGATCTCTCCCCTAGACAAAACACACTGTCTATCTAGGCTTTTTGTTAGCTTTGCCCCTGGGGTCAGGAGTCGGTGAGGGAGGAGGAGTCCCCTCATCTCCCAAGCACGGAGCAGGGAGTACAGAGCTCATCAAAGCCCATGGGCAGATAAGATGACTGAGTGACAGTTCAGTGACTGCCAGGGTGAATCGCTGGCTTTTTCCTCCTGACTCTCGGGAGACCAGGGGGTCAGCGCGCCCTCCCAAGGACCTGACACCAACCCCTCCCTAAGCAACGTGTGACACCAGTGGCCCAAGGGATTAGGGCGTCAGCTGCCAGACAGGAAGGGGCAGAGAAAAAGCAGCCAGCAGCATGGTCTCTGTCCCTCACAGTAGCCCGGCAGCCACCTCTGCTGTCTCAGGTACCTGGAGAATGACTAGGGGGAGTTTTTATCATACGGGATAAAGGGAGAGGTGGGGAGCAAACACATCTTCAAGGAGCCTGAACCTGTGCCTTGGCCAGGATGAGGCCAAGGATGGAGAAAGGCGGCCTTCCTGCTCTGCCAGGACTAGCGGGACAGGTATCTTCGAAGCCTGAGCCCGGGGTGACTAACGCCTGCTACGAAGGGCTGCAGGTTTCGGGTCCAGCCAGCTCTCCGAGCCGCATGCCTAAGACTACAAGCTAGCACGTCCCGGGCGCATAAGGTGCATCAATCCGGGGAACATCCAAGGAGGTCGGGCTGAGGCAGGGAGGGGAAGGCTCCTCCTGGGAGGACGGCTGAAGAGCAGAGCAAACACTGTACCTGTCCGCGTGCCAGCTCCGGGCTTCTGGGCTAATGCTGTTCCTTCACCTCCGCAAGGATCCGTGCTTACCACCCTTCTGCAGGTGCCTGGGGGAGGGGGTGGGTCGACTAGCCGGGTGCCTGCTGGCCATTGGCTACGGATGAGCTCATCCTCAACCCGTTAGAATAAACCTCCAATCATCGTCCTCCTCGGCTTCTGCCGGCTCTTAAAGCCCTAGAGTTTGCTTGGCCCCAAACTGGGACTGGGGCGGGAGTGGGAGTGGGAATGGGAATGGGTGGGGATGGATGGGGGGAATGAGTGAGTGTAGGGTAGAGGGAAGAGGTCTATTGTCGCCCAGGGATGCGGGAAGGGCTGCCTCAGACCTCTAGGCCAAACGAAACGCACCACACCTCTTCTGAGACTTTTCTCATTCACTACTTCAGTCAGTCAGTGTTTCTTGGTTGGGTGTGTCGTCTGTCCCAGGGCCTAGGTGTAGGGGTGCCTTGACGGCCTCGACAGATCTGCCCGGGTCTTTCTGGGCGTTAAGGTCAAGTTTGTGGTACCAAGTTGAGTAGCACAGAAGGCTATGGCCTAACCTGGAGTCAGAAGGGCATTCCCAAGGAAGCCACATCTGACCCGAGCCACACTGTCGAAAGCCACACTGCCCTTCGCTATGGCCTGTCTCTTTGATAGCTTTCCGGGACAGTATCCTCTGGCTCCTCTTCCGCACGCCCTCACACCCAGAGCTGTCGCCTTCTCTGGGGACTGATGTCACTCACCAGTCTCAAACTGCAAGCTCTTTACCCACTGAGCCACCTCACCAGCCCCCAAGTTATCTCTTTATTAATATAATAAAACATCTGTAACCCAACACACAAGAGCAAAACTAAAGCATAACCAGTAGAATGGGAAGGAATGTTTGGAAATCATGTATTTGATAAGGGTCTGGTATCCAGAACATATAAAAGAATTCTTAGC